>QTSX02006901.1:0-13768 GCA_014839935.2 Entomophthora muscae
CTTTTTGTTATATTAAATCCCATATCAGTAAGCTTTTTCAGAGAGTAGCTAGAGATAACCAGATATTTAAGGGATGGAATATGCTTTTGGGGAGAAGATTTCAGTAGATCCTTTAATTTATCAATTTTCCATTTAATTTCTTATTTTGGATAGCAGGAAGAAGCTCCATTTTTCCAAATTAAGTTTGAGTAAGGAAGTGATTGATGAAGGCATTAAGATTGCCTCCAGAAACAAAAATGATTGCTTTCTTTAGTATAGTTATTTTTTCTCTTCTTGTTGACACACCCAAGGAGAAAAAGGGCTGTATGGTAGAGGTAGAAGTTAACAGATTCCATAATGTTGGATTTATGATTGCTGATAATTAGATGCTTTGTATAGATGCCTTTCAAAAGAGTGCTGGTTGCAGGAATGAGATTCTTTTTGTATAGATGGTTTGAAGTAAACCTTAAGTGGCGCTTTAGCGCTTATATACCAAGCCTTATGACATCATTCTGAAAGAAATGATGTGGTAGCTTTTATTAAAATTTCAAATTTAAATTAATATTTCTAGAATAAATGAAATCCCCAGTTTTCATACACATGTGATATATGTGTAGAAGCTGAGCATCAAATTACATCATATCCTCTTTGTAATCTATGCAAATCAATTAAAATGATGTATTCACTTAATTTTAACTCTTTAAAATATTTTAAATGATAAAATATTAAAGAATTCTATTTAAAGTATGCTTAAATTGATGTTTGTCGCTCACTTGACCTTAAAGTTATTCTAAATAGTGATAAAAGCGTCCAAACTATAAACTTCCATAAAATCCTAAAAATTGAGCTTTTTAAATAAAATAATGTTTGAAAATAATGCTCTTGAGATTATCTTTAATTTTTTAAAATAAAAAAGGTATTTTGTATATTAAAAAAATAGTTTTTATTAGCTTTGAAGTGATCTACTCTATATCATTAGATAGAATCATATAATAAAATCTGGATATTAATTTTTTAAATTACTTTTGCTTTAATATTGAGTGTAGTATACATATTAAAATTTTTACATCAATAAAAAGATGGGATCCTTAGCTTCATTTTGATAGTTTACAGTGTGAAAAAATTATTTTTTCATTGAGTTATTACTGTTTTAAATATAAACATGTGTAATTTATTCTTGTTTTAAAATTGAACTGTGTTATGCTGCAACTTGGGCAGCATGTTTATTAGAAAATGGCCTAATCACTAAAATAATGGTAGGACACACCATTTCAAAAACAGCATCTCAATTTACTCTATCTCAAATTTAATTTGAGATGGTGTTTTTTGCATTGGTGATTTTAAATCACAAAAAATAAAATAATTAGTAAAATAGTTAAAATTCACATATACATTTATAATACAGAATCTCAAATTTATGCCATCTTAATTTTGTCACTTTTAGTCATATTAATTAAATCTTATTTTGCTAACTTTATTTACATATGAAATCACTTAGTGTGGAGTGTGTATATTCCATCTCAGCTTTACTCCATTTTAAATCACACTATTTATCTTTAACTAAAATAAGCTTATTCCTGAACTAAAATAAATCCTGTTGTATAGTGCCAGAAGATGTTCATATAGTATTAATCCAAGACACTTATACTAAGAACAACCTAAAATAACGCCACTATGATAGCCCTACTAGTGTTTATTATTGTATGGCAAAAAAAATAATTTTAGCTATATTTAATTTATAACTTTATTATACATGGATACATTGATAAGGGATCTCTTAATAAAATATTTTAATAGTGATTTTAATATGGAAGGGGGTGATCACGCCGTTTCAATTTACGTCACTTCAAATTCCACCAAGTTTCATATCACCCAATTGATTTAATGCTCACAATGGATAGGGGAAATAATGGGAAATTACATATGACACCAGGCTACGCTATATCAATCACCCACCGCAATTCTTGCTTTCCACTTTTCAAAAGTACAATTTCACGTCTAAAAACAAATAAGTAAAAAATGTAAGAAAACATATGAAACTTTGCAAATATATATTTTTTGGCCTCCTCTAAACAACTGGGTATTTTTTAACCCCAGTTGTCTAAGTTAGTTTTTTTGAAATTCAACTTTTACTCTTTGGCCTGGTTGAGGTAGCTACATCAGAATTTTGTTAATTTAATATAAAAAAGGCCAAAAACACTATGTTTTTGAGCTACAGCACCTCAATTATGTCACTTCAAAAACGCCATTTGACCTTGAGTTTTATGTCAAAACTTAAATTATTGCCTAATTGTGCTACTAATAAAGGTTTAATTTTATAAGAAAACAAACATTGAAATTTTAATATTATATATTTCATGAATTTCTCTACAAGAATATGTAAAAATAGTGACTACTTTTATTTTAAAAAATTCTCATTTTTTCCTTTAAAAAACCCCCAAATTGCTCAAATTTTGATACTAATTCACTTTTAGATGCCTCCCAATTCAATCAATAAAGCTGCGTTCAAGACTACCAAGTCCAAGATCACTCTGCCCAAGGCCAAAAAGGCCAAGACTACTCCAAAGAAGAAGCCTTCTAAGGCCAAAGCTCCTCCCAAGACCCCAAATCCAGCACCTAAAACAGAGGGAAACAGCCCTACCCCTCATCACTCTCCATTTTTACTCCCCTTCAGACCCCCAAGTAAAGATATTCAACTTCAACCGCCACTCTGATCCCACCTCAGAGCCTGAAGAGGAAGAGTATCAGGAGCCTGAGCCTGGTGCTCCTTTTGATGAGCCAATTGAGCTCTGGGATCTTAACAATGTGCACAATATCTGTAATTAAAATGGCACCTTTGCTGTGCCCACCACATACCCTACCAGCTACACAATTATGACCAAGAAGGGGGTGCTGGCTTTGTATATAAAGGGTATAGCTTCAGCTGTAACAACAAGAAGAAAGCAATACACCAGCATCACTACAAATGTGATAACATTGGGTGCCCAGCAAGGCTCACCACTTATGGGTTTACAAGATTCAAGGTGTTAACTGTAGGCCATGAATGCACCAAGCCCTTTGATTTCTTGTATCAACTGATCCACTGGTTTCTTTGCCAAGTCATCCCAATCATCAAAGATCAAACCGCCAATAAGGTGGTCAATGATGCCCTCCTCAATTTAAACAACACCCAACTTGCCACTGTTGGTGGTGCCACTAAATTTCAGAGATACCTCTCTGAGCACTGAAGGCGTCAGTGCTACATCAATTGACCAGTTGATCCTAACCAAGGAGCAGAAACTTTCACGCCATGAAGAGATATTCCTCCTTCATAATGACAGCCAGCATGAACATTAGCAAATTATTTGCTTTGCTACCTCCCAGGATCTGCACAACCTGCTGAAATGCAAGACCTGGCTTGCAGATAGAACTTTTTGCACCTGCCCAAAGCTATTTAGCCAGCTTTAGAACATTCATGGGCATGTTATAAATCTAGTTCTTCCCCTGGTCTTCTTTTTCCTCCCAAATAAGAAGCAGGAAACTTATGTCTGTGCTCTTTTAATTTTGAAGGCCAAGTTGGATGAGATCCTCCCAACCATTGAATAGGAGCCAAAGGAGACTAGATGGCGCAATAAGAAGGCCCAGTCACAGGAAGAAGACACTCCCACCTGAACCAATAAAAAGCCTAGAAAGCCTTCCCTACCACAAATATCTGGTAGTGGATTTTGAACAGGCTCAGGAAAATGCTTTCATAAAAGTCTTCAAGAGCTCCCCCAGGGATGCTACTTTCACTTTAGGCAGGCACTCTGCTGCTGCCTTCAAAATGCTAAGATCTGCATGAAATTATCAACACAGAAGGCTCAAATAATGCCAAGGATGTATTTAATTACTTTGCTGCCCTTGCTCTGTTTAGAAAGGAGGAGACAAATGCCTTCTATGAAGCCCTCCTCTGTCACCCATATATCATAGCCAACCAGGCAGCATTTGCGCTTTTTATTGAGTATTTTGAACCTCAATGGGTTGGTATTTTTCAGGGAGCACACTGCATCAGAAAAGATTGCAACTCAATCCAGTGGAACTGCTATAAGCAGGTCAAAGACAGCCTCATCCAGACGACCTCTTCCCTTGAAAAGTGGCATAGCCAGTTTGCTACAAGGTTCATGATTCATAAGCCCAAATCCAACAAGATAATGGGCATCTTAAAACCCAGCAAGCCATCTCTGCCTGGCTCTTCAAGACTGGCATAAAGTCCAAGGGCACCCCCCAAGCAGACTAAGGCAGTTAAAAAGTACACAGATATTAGCAAGGTTGTTCTTGCATACTATACTAAGGGTAGAAAGCTTGAGCATCTGCATGCTATCTCAGTTGCTCTTTCTACCTATGTTTGAGCCATTTTCCAATAAACACCACTCTATCTTCTCTCTTCTTTCCTTTACTTTTACTTTAAATTCAGAACCTAAACGTAAAAATGTGGGATTGTCAAATCCTTGGTCCAAATTTCAAATCACTTTTGCGGGCAACTCAGCTGAGTATAAATTAAAATATTTAATAAAATCAACTATTTAATTTGACTTTTTTTGGTTTATTTAAACTGGCAAATTTCAAATCCCTTGAGCAGATAACACAACTAACAAAAGACAAAACACAGCAAACAAATGTGGGATATATGAATCAGAATGCAGGATTCTAATGTACAATTTGAGATTTCCTGTATTTCAAACAAATCATAGACATCATGTAAAAATTAACAAATATGAAATTGCGGGATTGTCAAATCTAAGAAGCAAATTTCATATCAAAAATGAGGTGAATTTGAAATAAATCTAATATATGGGTGTCTTAAACAGGAATTCAGAGGCTCTAGAGTGGATTTGTGCTGGTTATTTTAGGAATTTTAGAAATTCTCAAAAATGCCCCAATCCCAATTTTAGGACGGCTAAAACTTAGATCCTACTATTCACCAGACTAACATGCTTAACAATAAAATTTACTAAAATATACACTCCTCTTATCAAGTTTAGTTTTTTAATAAAAATTTATTATGCCTTATTTTAATAACAACCAAATAAATAAGCTGTTCCCTGGACTTGACAAAATTATGCAGGGCTACTCTGGGTCTTCCAATAGTGAAGCCTATGTATATGGTCACTCCCAACCTGCAGGTCCCTCTGCAAGCACTACCCAGTATATGTGTTCTTTCTCCCGCGTCCTCAAGCATGGCCCTGTTTGCCCATCACGCACAGGCAGCTGCTAACCCAGATCATACAGCAACACTAGCATCTGGAATCAACCAAGTGAGCCATGGGGCCACCAATAGAAGCCAGAATCCAGAAACAGCTAATCAGATGGCACAGTCTGGTTCTCAAGGCAGACACACCCCACCTCCAGCCAATCAGCCTGCAAGACGCAGAAGAAAATTAATTACCCCCGGAGATTTTTCTTGAAATGGTTGCAAAGCAAGGGATGCTTATGTCCCTCAGGGAAATTGCGGCTGCAAAGGGTTTTGCAAAGTCCACTGTGGCTGCAACCCTGCAAGCCCACACCAATTGTGTCCCCCTCCCAAGAAGACCCCAACTGGTGCTTGTACTTCAACTGAAGGTGAAAAGCCCATCCTCTTATGATGGCTATCATGGAATGTGACCTGCAGATGCCCTTGTCTAGGTTTGTCTCCAACTGGAACCTCATAGTATTTTCACAAATAAATTAACAGTCAATTTGTGGATGCATGGAGCTGTGGTTGCTGCTAGAATCTTGTCCAATAAAGTTCTCATTGGTCCCAGTTTGGTGGATACTGACCTCTACAATTCAACCATAAGTGATTTTATAAAAGGGAGGGCAACAAGGGCCCGTAATGACGTCATCTTCTTATGTATGCTGTGGTGCTCAAGGGTTGGAGGGATGGTTTGACAGTAGCTGAGCAACTGGAAACACAACATGACTATTATCTTCTTACTCAACAGAACCTCTATTTTTGGGCTCTGCAAGTAGTCCAAGATTTGTAAGTCAATTTTTTTGTATGTGTATATTTCTTCTTTATTGGGGACTCATGGGGGTATTTTTATACTTGGAGGGGAGGAGGGGAAAGAAAGGGTGAGTCATGCTGACTAGGGTCTAGACTGTTAGGCAATGAGCTTATTCTTGAAGGGCTGAAACATACTAGGGAATATTCAGAAAGAAAAGGGTTGGATTGGGCAAGAAATGAACATTTGGGCATGTGATATGAGGTCAGGTGGTTGCAGCACAGTAGGGCTGTCTCTGGGGAATTGAGTGTAGAATAAGGTTTCAGGCTACTCTCTTTCAGGGTTCCCACTTTGGCAAAAAGAGGGGCAGAAGATCACTATACCAATTTACATAGTGGGCACAAGCAATGGGTTGATAATCAATGCATCTGCGCTAGCCACAGATGCTCTTATTGGTCACTAATTGCCATATGAAAACCCATTCCAATGAGTCACTCTCTGACGCATCTGCGGCTAGCCGCAGGTGCGTCAATTGGTCTATAATCAGAGACAACGCTATGTAATTTGGAGGGTTATCTTCCGATGATAATAAAAAAAGGGCAGCAGTTCCCCTCATACTTTTCCAAATAAGGAAGCATTCCAAATAAGGCAATACTAGTGGGTGGCACCCAGCACCACATATGCCAAAATTTCTGCAAGCATCCAAGATTATGGAGAAAAGTGTATCTTTAAAGGACCCACTTGATAGGAAATAAGTTCCCTACCTGGTGGACCAAAACCACTAAGTTGAGCCCTGCAATTACTGATCCAATAGGTACTGTGATCATGGCATGATGGCCCAAGTGGCCCAAATAAGCAAATCTATCCATCATGGAGCTGAACAACTCAATAGGTATTACCCTACCAAGTATGTCAACAGGTAGAAAGATGTATTGGGTCTAACCAGCGAGGGTTCTACTGAAGGAGGAGTGGTGTTACAACCATAATGTAACTTTCTTCCCCAGTGGCCAGAGGGATACTTGAACCACCCATTGGCCAGAGACTCCTTCTGGTGGGCGTCATTGGGGGAGGAGTTATGCCAGTCAGTGGTGGGAGTAGGGTTTTCAAGACCTAGTACAATTGTAAGCAGGAGGACTAGAAACCAGAACAGGAATAAAATTCCTTTCATGGATTCAAATGAGAGATCAAGAGATGAGTGTGAGCAGGAGTAGAGTAAGTCTTTATTGTTGGAAGAAGTATAAAGGATAAAAAGCTGATAGCTTAAATACTCAAACTATCTGGAACAATTTAAGAGGGTTATGAAATGTGAGAGGATTTTCCAATGATTTTCATGAAGATAATGTTTGAGATTAATACCTTTAGCATATGTGATTTGATTTGGGACTGGAGGATTTGTATAATTTCATAATTCAAAGAGAAGAAGAAGAAAAAACCAGCCACAAGATCAAGGACAATTAAGCAGTGTCTATCCTGGAACTTAATGAAGGTAAAGTACAGAGCTGTATCTGCCACTAATAACAGTGGATTAAAGAGTGGCAAGCAAACTGGAGGCAGCCAATCAGCTTTTGAGTGTATAGTGATGTTTCTTATTGAGTTAATCTCAAAAGCAGATGCAGAACCAAGGTCAGGGAGTCCGTTTGAAATCTTGAATTCAATATAAAAAGGTACTATAAGTTGATCTGCTGACTGTAAGTTAATGTTTGGCTTGTTTTTAGGGTTCTGGGTTCAATCCCTGTCCTGATTAATAACCATGTTAACCATATTATTCAAATAATTGATTTCAACTGTTTGTGCTGAATAATAACCCTTTGAGTACTCCATATAATTAATGTAGTCAGGGGAAAATTCCTTGACAGTATCTAATCTGATGTGTACAAACACAGCCCAATCTTGTATTGTTTTGTTGTGGGTTTATTGGCAGTTTCCCCATTGGGCGTCAATTATTACTTGGCAATATCAAACACCACAGATGGGTATGCCTACCAGATAGAGCTCAAGGCCATGCTGGAGGAGTGGGCCAAAAAATTGCTGTGCACAGAGTTGTACTGAGTTCTGAGATGGAACAGCAGGAATGGGGAACCCAAGAAAGCAGGGCTGTGGGGCATACCTGTTGGTCCTATCCCACCAACCACGCTGACATGCATCTTGCAGATGCATGTCTTTACAATTTTGGTTTGGCTCTCAGGCGCTTAAAGCCTGCCATATACAATAAACTGTGCACAAAATTGAGAAGGGGTATGAGCTTTCCCCTTCTATATTTGTCTAGGACTAATCAGATCTTGTCACATTCTATGCAAGTTATAGTGATAAGTCCAGAAAGGACTCCCACATTCTCCCACACTTGTCCATTTGTTTTGTCAAGTCCACATATGCGACAGAAAAATAATTTGAACAATTGATGTAATAAGCTCTTTCTGCCTCTTTCCAGTCAAAAAACCCTGCCTCCTCAACCCCCCATCAAGATCAAGCCACCTGCCTTCAACCCCCGACTCCCAAACCACCACCCATTCCCTCCCCACTATCTCTGATGCTGCCCTTCTCACATGATTAGATGATGGCAACATAAATTCTGCCCATTCCCTCCCCTTCTTGTCCTTTGATGAGTAAAATAAAACTTTTCTTTGTGACAACTTATTAAATTTGATATTATTTCTTCCAATTCATAATTAATAAAATATTTTTTATAATATTGTCATTCCCCATAATTAATACAATGTTGTACATTTTATGAATACCATAATATTATTTACATGAATATTTTTCATTATCAATATTAAATTAAGGAGTACAAATGTAAATGTTATATTAGAATATTTCAGGTATGCATTAAAACCAATATTTAGATGTTATGTACATAACTCAATGCATTCTATATAATAAAAATCATTGTAAAAAAGGCTTTTTCATTGTAATTATATAATTGGACTGTGTTTACATTAGAGAGCCATTAACACTTAGTACAAATGTTAATACATAGTGCAATTTAGATCTTGTATATTTGCCTATTGATAACCATTCTGTAAACTTTCTAGTCATATATTGTGAGTAATACTAATGTAATGAATCAATAAATTACTTTTAATACCATTAATTGGTTGATTTTCTTTGCTGTGGAAATTGTGAATTTTCTGATATTTACGCACTGGTGTCTAATTGGTACGTTTCACATCCAATTGCACAGGCAATAGGAAACGTGGTTACCACCCTGAGACCAAATGTGGTTGGGGTGGCAACCACATTTCCTACCACCTGTACAATTGGATGTTAAACTTACCAATTAGACACCAGTGCGTAAATATCAGAAAATTTAAAATTGCCACAGCAAAGAAAATCAACTAATTAATGGTATTAAAAGTAATTTATTGATCCATTAAATTATTAATACTCAAAAAATCTGATTAGAAAGTTTACAGAATTTTTATCAATAGGCAAATATACAAGATTTAAATTGCACTATGTATTAATATTTGTACTAAGAGTTAATGGCATCCTAATAAAAACATAGTACATTTATAAAAGTTACATTGAAAAAGGCCTTGTTTACAATAAATTTTATTATACAGAATGCATTGAGTTATGCATTCAATATCTAAATATCAAGATTTAACACATACCTGCAATATTAAAATTTAATTCATACATTTGTGGTCCTTAATTAATTATTGATAATTTAAAATATTCAGGTGTTGTGATAGTACTATAAAAAAGTTTTTTTGATGTACTATCATCAATATGTCAACTATCTACAACTTGAAAAATGAATTATAAGCACACCGGCAAAAGGTTGTTAGAATAGAAAAATATATCAGGGAACTAGTAACAGGAAAGCTGTGCAATGGATGCCAGCCACTAATCCAGCTAAAAGAAGATGCTTAGAATTAATTGGGAAATGTTATATATGAAAAGAACAAAGAAGCAAAACTTAATCTACAGAGAACAATTCTATCAAGTCAGAAGTTCAATGATACAGCCTACAATTTGTGGGAGTTCTGGCAAGGGGCCAAAGAAAACAATAAGAAAATCAAATTAATTGAAGAATCTGAAATTTCAAAGGAAATCAACACAAATGAAGAGGAAACTGATCAAATGGAAACAGATGAAAATGAAGCACAGTCAAAAAGCAGAAGAGCCACAAGAAACAATGAAAATTCCTCAAATGAAAATCAAGGGGAAGCACAAGTAGCACAAAAAATAAGGAAGATAAAGCCAAGAAACTCAAATGAAGAGCAGCCAACACTCATGAAGTTTGCTGAAGGGGCGCTGGTGGCTGAGGGGGCCGCAGGGGAAACAATAAGTAAGTTTTTTATGCTTTTCTTATATTTAATTTAGCTATAACTAGAAATGGGGACAAGGTTGTTAAGGTGGCAGCCTTTACACCCAGTTGGTTTTACAGGGTTACAAATCACTGGTAGCCCCTTGTGACCATACAACAGTCACTGTTGAGTATTTAGCCAAAATAAATACTCCCAAATATAAAGTTGCTCTGTTGTTACTATTTATTTTATGGAGATAGTTTTGGCTGGAATTCTTCAGATAAAGATTCCTGGAAACTTAGTATCTATGTTTAATAAAAGAACAGAAGGTAGTTTTGTTAGTTAGGCTGTACTAACCCACAAAACTAAGGCAAGATTGGCCCAATCAATATTGAATACTAGGCGTCTAAAAACGAGTTAGTTGACCGGGAAGGTTAATTAATAAATACATTGCAATATAATTAATGAGTATTTAATTATGTTGAGCATATTGCCTTGATTGTGTCAAGAAGTTGGGTTAAGGTTAACCATAGGTAAACCCCTGAATTTGGGTTTAGAAACACTGTGGTGGTGTTTTGTTTGAGGTTTGAAGCGTTTTAACATGTTTTTAAAATGCAAGAAAACCATTAAATGTAACACTAACTGAATAAAGGTAATATTGCCTAGGAATTCAGGTTTGATCATCTGGTTCCCAGTTGGAACATCAATAGCTGAGTTTTGGGATGTATAATCCACAGGGTTTTGGCGCCAGGAGCTGGGGAAGATCCATGCTGAATTGGTACATTGGATGATTGGAGTCAGGTGACTTCTTCCCATTGTAGGTTAGTTCTCATTGGTTGAGAAATATCAGTGACCTTTTAGGTAAAGATCTAGGTTTGGATGACTCAAATGTCATAGACCACGTGATATAAATCATAGGTTGATTCAGGAACCGGAGGGGTTTTCAGCCAAATATGCCCCAAATGGTAAATAAGCAAAAACAGCTAATTTTTTAATAAAGATATATTGTCAAATTTGACGCTTTCCCCTTAACTACTTTTTAATTATCATTTCTTCTTTGTTATCATTTGAAAGAGCATTATTCAGATTACTTCAGGTAGAAACCGCTGCTGCTAGGAAGGAAGTTCCCACCAGTTTGCTCAAGGAGGCTTGGGCAAGTCTGGAGGCTTCTAAAATAGCACCTGAAGAAACTTTGGTAGAGGTGAAAGCAGCCTTTGAAGAGCTGTATACCAATTATTTTGCAAAAGAGGTAACCCCTGCACAAGGAAATAGAATTTATACATGGGATTCCTGAAGCTTGCTGTTAGGGTTCAAAAAAATTTACAACAAGTGAAGGACAGAGCCAATTGTGAAATTGAGGCATTAAGAAGTAGGGAAGAAAAAAGTGTTGAGATCATGGCTTGTTGGCAGGATGATAATAAAGTGTTGTCTCATAAAATTGCCTCCCTGGAGGAAAAGCTCTTCAAAGCTTTGTCACAGGAAGGTAACAGTAATAAGAGTCAAGGGCAAGATAATGGTAAGTTTGACTGGTTGGACCTGGATCTGTCACACCCCTGTAATTCAAATAAATAAAAATGAAATAAATAAAATAATTCAAATGAACATGGATCAATATGGAAATAGGGAAGCAAAAAACAAGTAATATTTACCATCTGTGGGGTGCTTGCCGTGGATTAGGGAAGCATATGAAATAGGAGCAAATATCAATTTCAAAGAGATGAATGAAATTTTCTTGGGGATATCAAGTTAAATTTTGATGAATATATTTATAGAACTATTCAAAGATTTCTGTTTTCAAGCTTAAATTAATATTATAAAAAATTAATAAAAACATGCTTTCAAATAGGACCAGAATATCTTAAAACTGAAATTTTCAACAAAGTGTTCAAAGCATTATCAAATAAAATTGGGGACACAGTCCTTGTGAATAAGTTCAAGCCTTTATTAATTTTGTTCGCCAAGGCATGGGGGCAGATACAAGCTGGGCGCCCCAAAACCATCTTCAAGTTCAGTCAAACATCTTATATAAACATATTAGTTCAAGTGTATAAGAAATTATACATGTTCTCCAAAAAATATACCTCACAAAGGATTCACGTCACAGTATACCTAGGAATCCTATTACATTGCATATTAAAAACAAACATCAAAAAGTTGGGATGTACCTATACAAATCAATATATGCCAATTAGCACTAGAACGCCAGAAAACACCACAGGGGTATAAGACAGTTGAGCACATCCTGTATGACTCCTTTGCACTGACATTGCTTTTTGGGTATTATGTGCCCCCAAAATAGAACCTGTTAATTGATTTGCTTACTTGATTGCCTTTTATTAAGCGTTCAGCAACCGCTGCGGTGCTGAGCGCCACCCTTCTAGCAATTGCATTTAGAGTTGTCCACCACGTACAGAAGAGTATGTAGTCCCATTTAGATGCATTGGCTGAAAATTTAATTTTGGGGTAGAATTCTCTGGAATAATCACATTCCCCTTTGCAATTTGCATCCCCCTAATAAATCATCTTCCTTTGCAACTTATCTTTTATTTTTTTACTTTTTATATTTTTATATTAAAAATTTAATATTATAATTAAAATATTTAAAATTATAATAGTAATGTATTTAAATGTACTATAATACAGTAGTTATAGTAGTAAACACGTAAAATAAAAAATATGATTTAAAATTTTTTTTATTTAATTGCTTGTTGAGTACAGGTTCATATATTATGTAGTTAAACAACACAAGCTATATTTATCTGCATTGAGCTGCCTGCTCCACTTATGTTTAGACAAGTGATTGTTTAGAACTTGAATTACTTTTCCCTTTTAATATGATTTGATGAATAGATTTTCTATGCTTAACCTGCAGCACATATACTAATTAGTTTGATATACATGAAAACTAATGGTTTTCATGCCAGGTGGCTTTGATGGCACTGGCTTAATAAGGATCAGGTGATGACTCACAAGGTCAACTCTGTGGCTTTTAAAATAAAAGTCAATGATATCAAAAAGGGTTTACAATAATTTAAACAAATTAATATATTTCTATATTTTTTAATTTTTTTATTTGTTAACTCTACAGTCAATACACTATTTGGTGGATTATAATAAAAAATACATATTTCTATATTTAGAATAATTGATTTCAATTATCTTTTGTACTAATTCTTATATGTCTAATATAAAATCCAATGTCACATCATTATATATAAATGATAATTTTTGTGTCCTAATAAAAACAATAAAAAATAAAACTGAAAACAATAGATATCTGGAGTGCCCATTTACCTGATTGGCTCAGATGCAAGGGCTTTAGGGAGGAAGGATTTGGAGTGCTTGTAAAAAGCCGCCACCACATTGGGTGGCATCTAAAATTGAATGACCTCAAGGATGTTGAAGAGATCTTTGGTGTTCTGTGGGAGGCTTTTCTTCACCTTATTCTTGATCCAACCAAATACCTCCTCAATTGGATTCAGAAATGGGGAATATGGCAGGAGGAGGAGTCTCATTGGACAATCAGCAATACAGTGGTTGGCGGAATGGCTATTCTTGTCAATGGATGGGAACTCAGAAACAACCTGATCCTCTTTG
>QTSX02006902.1:0-13677 GCA_014839935.2 Entomophthora muscae
AAGGTCAACCACAGGAAAAGCAAGAAAGGGGCCACAGAAAATACAACAAATTTAATTGCTGGGAGTATCATGATGGTGTTCCTCCTTAAAATTTGGGGAAGAATGGTATAAATTTCAAGATAAATAACAACTAAATTATACTAGGTGGGGTAGTCACGCAGAAAGGCAGAAGGAGCAACAGAACGGGTCCAGGATACTTGGAGCGCAAACGTGGGTGCCTTGGCAGATTGTAAGATCAGAAAACAGGTTTGGATTAAAGAAATCAACAAAAAACTCCAAATTTACAGTAAGTATTATATGGATTTTGGAATGAAATTTTAGATTTAAACATGTCTTTTGAAAACAAAAATTGAAACCAAGAAGGAGCTATACACTCAAGCTTCTGCTAGGGGTGTCTGGGAAGAGGACAGGTTCAAACTGGGCTGCCGCAAGCTTTTTTGAGCACTACTAACACTTTTTACTTTCAAACTAGGGAACTCAAAACAGTGAGTTCCACAGATATAAAATTTAAAATTTTAATTGCAACAACCAAATTTTAATCTATTGGGAAAATAGACAAGCAGGGGACTGAAAGCCCCTTGCTGCATAAAAAGGGATGGATTGCAAGGAAATTGGTCATGTGACAGTTGGCTTAGGATTCAATTGGGTAGCAGAAAAACTTTGCTGGATAAACTCAGAGGGACTGGAGAGTTTCACCCTAATTTTTGCGGTCTGATTTGATTGGCTAGAAGAGGTACTAGGCATTTGGAGTTCAACTGAGCTGTCAGGTGCCAATGTGTCAGCTCTTGATTGGCTAGCCCTGATAGTTTTCAAAAGTGGACAATACCAGGCTAATAAGTAGTCTAAATTGACCAACATTTCTTCCCAGGAGGGAGCAGCCAAGGGCAAGGAATCCGCAAGGTAGGCTAGCACAAACCTCTCATCAACTGTGTGTGCTAAATTCTCTAAGGAATGAAGAGGTTTGGCTGACACTTTTGGGCTTTTCTTAGTGCGGCGGGGGAAGATTGTGCGGTCTAATGCCAGAGGTGGCAGTGAATTTACAAACTTGGTAGCCTTATCAATGTTTGGACTTGCCACAATGCACCAGATACAAACATATGGGCCAGCCTCATGAGCCAAGACTTGGTATGCAGTAGCAAAAGATCAATATTTATGTATCTCTATTGGTACCCCTTTACCTTGCAATGAAAATGTGCAACTGGGTCAGATAACTTGGGTGCACCTGATGATTCACTTATCATCTTGCTTTTGCCTCAATCAGCATCGTATTCTAGAGGGGTTGATATATGGGTCATTGCATTCACTGCCATCAAAAAGACCAGCAACACAAACCCCGATATTAGGGGTGAAGGATATCACCCCAGATCTGCATAGGGCTAAAACCCAAGCAGATCTTAGCTTGAGATCCCTGGGGATAAATTTTCCAGAACTAGTTCCAAGCTTGAAAGAGCAGCCCAAGCTAGCCCCAGGATACTCGGACTGATTGTCTGAGATGGATGCATGGTACCAATGGAAATAATTGGCGGTTATCGCTCAGATGCCTTAACCTTGCCTTTAAATCTGGGGCAGCCAGCGTCACAGACTCCACATTCCAAGAGCCATAATGGGGCACACCCCTTGAACCTAATGCCTGCCTGCTGTACAGCTAGCATCAATATTAACCAGCACCAGGCATAGCCAAGAGGAAGCTAGTTGACAAACCTACCAGAAGGCTAGCCAAGATGGCTCAGATGTATAGCACTTGGCTGCTCCTGGCTAGCAAACCCTTGCAAAGCTGGCAGGTTAGATGCAGCAAAACAAGCTTCAGCAGAAACTTCTACCGTGGGTAGGTCTACCCAAACCCCACATAAGATAAAGCTTTGAAAGGAAGGGGGACTGGAAAGGACAATCAACAGCAAAGTATACCCTATAAGGTACCTGGGCAGGTTGAAACCAAGCTATGAGATGCTAAGGCTACTCCAAGAAAGGCTAAGCTGGGATAAAAATTTAGCAAACAGCAACCAGCCTCAACTCAGTTCAGGATAAAGTTCCAAGGCTCCAGAGGATTAAGGCTAGCCAGAGAGTTGGGGTGCAACACTGCTCAGAAAAGTCTTCAGAAATAGCCCCTTGGGCTCAACAGGGTCCTGAGGGCTAACTTGAGACCAGAAAGTAGAGGGCAGGCGGGGAAAGAAGGCTTCTGCAGGACATGATTCTGAACATTGAGAGAACGGGTGATCCAATCTTCATCCCACCAGCAAAGTTCTTTACATTGGCTTCAGTAAAGAATACTCAGGGAAAAGAGAGGCAGAGGCCTGGGGAGTAAACTCCCAACCACTAGCGGCTATCAAGTTACAGATAAAAATCACAGAATAGTGCTCAACCAACCAGGGATGGCCCTAGAAGCTCGAGTTAAGGGATACAGTAGCCTTTATCAACAATCTGCTAATACTTTTAAGAGGGGAGTCTGCTCTTGAGAGCTGACAACGTCATTGTTCCATTTAATACTCCGAACCTAACTGAGCCTTGCACGTCCAGGGCTTATCAACCTTGATCACATCAGCTCATGATTAATCACTCCATTTGATCTGAGTCTAGTTATCAATGAACTCCTTGACGATAAAGTAATGAACCCTCTTACTAGTGGTGATGAAATAGTGCACAATTTGGACGCTTTGGCAGTCCAACTCAGCCAATCGAAGCTGATTGGCTGTGGTTCCAGATTGCAAAGCGGAGCGATAGCTTGCTTTTTTATCAGAAGCTTTGTTCAGATCTCTCCCCCTCTTTCGACCACTTTGCCAGGTTCCCTGAAGGGTGACTTATCTGTTTGAATCAAGGTGGGCATGAATTATTCAGCACTCAATCAATCAAAAAATGCTGATGATGCCTGTCCCAGGCTGAGTAAAATGGGCTATTTAGATGGGAGTTTCTGGTCAGAGTTTTAGGGTATCGACTATTCAAAGGGTCCCACTTGTTGATGAGGGCACAGCTAAAGTCTGGGTTGAATATAAAAATTCCAGGAGTTAAGTATATGGACGATCAAACTGGCCCCTGCCTAGATTGAACAACATGTCCTGGGACCAAATAGATCTGGTGCTGGCTGTACTATTGATAGTGAATATCAGGTGGGCTGTCTACCTGTGTAACTTATAGGTACGGCAATTCCAATGATTGGTGAACCCCAGAACCAATGTGTCATCAGATTCACCGCCACCTGAAAAGTATCTGAAAGAATCCGTCAAGGATTCTAATGCACGCCAGCTGGCCAAAGATAACAGTCTAGGGAACATTGTATTGGGAGCAGATAAGATTAAATTGGTGTAGTCATCAATCAATTCTCACTTATAGAAGCCCACCTCTGGCCCGCTATTTCTGAGGTGTGGCCAAGGATACATCTGTCTCCACCTGTCAAGGAGAATAGCTTTTTATAGCTGGATGGGATAGGCTTTACCAATGATTTGGGATAACTGACCTTAGTATGCTGTGCCACACTGTAGCTATTTTGAAGACTGCCTTGGGCTGGGCCATTGGCTGTGTACCCTGATGCGTTTGTGCCCCTTGCTTGGTAAAATATGCTGGCTTTTGAAGCGGTGTTGATAGATGGGTTGACAAGCCAGCCATTAATAACGGCTGGGTTTAATGATTCTTCCTCTCTTTGGACTTACTGGTGAGTGTTGCCCTTCCTCTGTATCCCACTCCAAGTATATCGGAAGCTAGAGAAAAAGATAGTACGGTTGGCATACATCCCAGCCCCCTATATTTAAGTATAATTGGAAACCAAATTGTTTCAAGGTGTACAGAGGGATTTTCTAAAGTCTTCACTGCTACTTCCCAGTAAGATCTCTTGTATCTGTGGACCCTGTGGTATGTTGTTTATGCCAAAGGGGTTTCCTGGCGATGCTTGATTAAAGAGTGTTTAGGGGTTCACCCTAGTGGATGGTATTTTACCTCTAGCTTAGCATGTCGCACCAAATTTAACGGGGTTGGTTTAATTTCGGGCCATGGATCATTAGTTTTGTTGGGTTTAACCCGGGTTGGCAGGATGAAGCGGATCAGCACCAGACGGTGTTTTCGTGTTCAATCAAGGTGTCTGACAAGCCAGTAAATGGGTAACGGCTAGGAGTTGGATTTTGAGATGTAGTGGTATATACCTTGGAGAACCCGCTCAGCAACTCATGCATCTATATTCCAGCTCCTGGTCATCATGCAGAGATCCATTTCTGGCAGCTTGGCCCCTTTTGAAAGGAACCCCTAATTTGTAACTTGGGACCCCTGCTTGAGTAATGATGCCGTAGAACATCCAAGATATTCTTACGGTTTAGTGAGATTTTGGTGAACCCCTGCTTGAGTAATGATGCTGTAACAACATGTTGGATATTCTTACGGTTCAATCACATTTCGATAAACCATATATGACGGGTGGTTTATCAAATATTTCAAGTTGATTAGCTTTTGTTTATACACTGAAGCAATTCCAGCTTTCATGCTAAAGTATCGCTGGCATGATATACCCCAGGCCAGCCTGTTTGATTGGTTACTGTATGCCCGAGCAGTTGATTGGGTGTTGGTGGCCAATTCAATCAAGGTTATAATTTTTTAAATGATTTAGATTTGTAAATAAGGTCACTGATGTAAAGGTTGGGTTGATATCCATCTTGTCTGGTTTAAAGGGCAATTTAGCTTGGATCGCTTGTTAATTTGGTTCTACGGTGGATGGCTGTTAACCAGATTTGGCGTGGTGGGCGGAGGGGGCTAGGGATGGTTCTAGAGGTTTGGTATGGGTATTATAGGGATTTGATGGTGGATATATTGCTTTGATGATTGGTTGGGATATCTTTAAGGGGTGGGCTCCACCACGGATGGATGGTGTTTGTAAACCTCCTAGTGGAGAAAGGCAATTCTACGGTGGACAAATGAGTGTCTGGAACATGCCCGGTACCTGGCGGGTGGATGACGATGTTTGATGGAGAGTCGCCGCTACCCCTGGGCTAAAGGGGAATTTGCCCTGTGAGGAAGGTTAGCCAATCAGATGTTGGGGGTTAGTCAATCAGATGTTGGGGGGGTTAGTCAGTCAGATGTTGGAGGGTTAGCCAATCAGATGTTGGGGGGTTAGCCAATCAGATGTTGGGGGGTTAGTCAATCAGATGTTGATGGGGGAGGGTTAGCAAATCAGAATGTGAATTAGATTTTAATAGAGGAGGGGGTTTTAATGGTCAACAGGGGCAGTTGTTACACAAGTCTTGTTGAGAGGAGATTGTTTGGCGGTGGATGCGCATGTGCTGGGCAAGGTTATCGGAGCGGGAGAAGGACTTGTTGCACTTTGGGTGGAGGCAGTGGTAGGGACGCTCGTTGGTGTGGATGGAGCGGTGGTGGCGTTTGAGGTGTTCTAGGCGCTTGAACATGCGGCCGCAGCCGGGGTAGTTGCAGAGGTGGGGGCGGTCGGAGAAGGAATGGTGCATGCGGGAGTCGTGCTTGAGGCCGACGGTGGAGAAGGGGTACATTTGGGGGATGTAGTAGCTGCGGTTGCGCGAGTCGAATTGGGAGTCCATGTAGTATTGGTTGGGGGAGGAGGCCCAGCCGTAGGGGTTGGCGAACTGTTCCATGGGTTGTCCGCTCCATGAGTTTGCGCGCACATTGGGCGAAACGAACATGGGGGTTTGGGGGTAGGCCTGTGAGTAGATTGGGTACTGCTGGGTCAATGACGGCGATGATGCCAGGTTGGATGGGAGCAGCATAGGTGGAAGTGCCGAGGAACTCATTGCTTTCCCTTGCTTTGCTTGGCGTGCTTTATAATCCACACCCGTGCAATGGGCTTCGGTGCAATCCTCCTGCTGGGTGGATTAAGGGGTTGACCAGTAAGGAATTTTGCTATGTTTTGCATCCTTTTAAGGGGTCATCTCCGCCACAATTCCCTACTTTTTCAACCAACCCGTCCCGTAAACCTACCATCCAATATTTCCTTTTCCGACCAGCCAATCATCTTCCATCCCACCAGCCAATCATCTACCCCCATAAATCCGACTAATTGCTTTCATGCAAACCCTCCCTAAATTAAAAATAATTCCTGCTACTCTCATTCAAATCCCATATAAATCAATACCCCACTTAATATTCTCTCTTATTAAAACACAAAACCCCCATAAATCCCACCAATTGCTAAACTTACCAGAGCAAAAACCACTGCCAAGCTATGCAAACTTCCTAGCCCGTGCTGCCATACTGTTTAAAATTTAAACATTTTTATTTCAACTCCATACATTATCATTCAACTTCAACGTTACTCGTTGTTCTTCTAATACCACGTCCCTTGACAATTCTCCAGTGCTTTCCCTGATATTCCAAACTTACCATTCACCCTACCCAGAAAAGCAAAAACCTTCGGGAAATGGTTTACTTGGTTCAATGTAACCCAGATCATAAATGACCCCTGGCCACCTGCTGGAAACCTTATAACCCGAGCCATAGCTTCGAACCCAATATCGAATTTGCTTGGCGGTAATCGTTTGCCAATCTGTTCCAAATACCCCCTTTAAGTTTCTTACCCCTTATCGTAAAATATGCAGCCAAACTATCTTCCCAATACCCTAACTGAGATGCTCACAAGGACAGGGATGAATAAAGGGCTTGATCCTTGAGAAGTTTCTACCAGTGATACGCTGGCATTTTACTATTGGCATGTTTGGGGCTGCAGGAGTCATCATATTACACCTTGACTGAGCCTAGAGAACCAACTCAAAGCCCTATAACGGTAGGGGAACCTTCCTGTTAGTAAAGCAAGCAACAAGGAATAAAAATCATAAACAGTCTGATAAAGTGAAGTTATACCAACCCAAGAAAAGTGCAAACGTCAGAGATAAATGGGGCCCTTATCGGAAGAGAGGAAAGGTATTCAAAAGGGTGACAGTCCAGGTAAATAGCTAAAGTCAATCCCGAGATGCAGGCAGAAGCACTTACCATCCCCATCATGCCAGCATAACATACCCACACGAGAGCCAACTTAAATATTACCCAATAGATCAAGCTCAACTGACCCATCAATCTTATCCCACTTTAAGGTTCAAACATCCTCCATACCAACAATCCCAAAACCCATTCCATCTCCAACCTTTACCTTCTCACATGAAACCTTGGAATGGAACCAAGTCTAGCCTTCAACATCAGGACCAATCATCTATGCCACAGAGTATCTTGGCTTTCCCAACCTAAAACTGAACTATAATTACCACCATCCAGCACTGGTAGGGACAATTACCTGCCTATCTTTAAGAACCCTTCCCAAGGAAGGGTTGAAGCAAAGCAGCATGCCTAACCCTGGCAAAGAACATGTATTGGCTAACCCTGATAGGGGCATCCCAGAAGCCTACACTATCTTCCAGGATCAACTGATGGTACTCAGCATCCACAGCAGACTCAACTGTGGCATCATGATATTAGGTCCACCCTCTTCAGCTGGACCTCTCCCAACCCCTGCTAAACTTACAGTTGACCCCCTTCACCTCGGTGGGAAAAGGGCAACTGTGGTGATATTGACTATCAGATATGTAGATCCATCAGTTTGTCTTGATTAGGCAACTTAAGCCACTCTTTATCAGCATTAAGGGGTGTGAAACCAAAAATTGCAACTAAACCCACCCAAAGCCAACCTCGTATAACAGTTCCGCCCGCTCAAAGGTAGATTTCCCAGGTGATTCATGGGTAGGTTCACCAACCCAGATCAAACCCACCAGCAACCAGCTGCCTAAAAGTGTAACCAGCCAAGCCAACCCTTCTTAAACTAACTCTCTAGCTTTATCAATAATAGCATCTTCACACTTATATAAACTTTATTGTTCACCGTTATATATTCATTATCAGTGTCTGCAGCAGTAAATTAAGCTTTCCAAGCATCACTGTAATGGATTTAGTGGTAAACGCATCCATCAAGTACCCCATTGCTTTACATCAGGTCTATTCTGGATCGCTAGATCAATCAGTGCTCCATAAACCAAGCTGAATCCATTGATAGATTTCATATAGAATTTATAGAGAACAGAAATTTGACTCCCCCTGTTCAACACTATTGCTTGCCACATATGCGGTTTGGCATTTAACATATCATAGTCTTGAGTTTAGGTTTGAGTTAATAAGTGTCCCACTATATGTGCTGGTCAACACCCACCTCATTATCACCTTATTGGGTGACAAGTGAAGAGGTCTTCTTAACCTTTTAACACTCACTATAGTAAATAAATCACTCCCAGATTCTCACTGTATAAGGCTATCACCAATAAATATCTTCCCGCTAATTTACCTTTTAACTTATGCTATAATTTTTTGGCCGGCTCTGAGAAAGTTGACAGTGCAAATCTGCCTTATTTTCACTCAACGATGAGGATTTGGGCCTTTCCAGCGTGTGAATAGGGCTGAAATCAACCCCTGGTAAACTTTTGGGATGTTAACCCTAATAGAAACGGTCCCATCGAATACCTCGTCTTTGCAGATAAGTTTAATCAACCCCCTACTACTCCTGATATATCTTATCCGGTTCATTTTGCTTTTACGTGTTGTTTACTTTTGGTTTAGCCCCAACCTGCTATGCTGGACCTGACATCTTTGAGGCTTCATCAGATATCATATATTTCCTATGCTATTGCCCTTTTTGTCTATACTTTATGCTTATATTTTGCTTTCATTTACTTTGTCGTGATCCTTCCTTGGTAAACAAGGCTTTCTTTGTATACTTTCTACCTATTTTTGTTTTGCTTTACCTCCTTGTGATTTTACAGCTTTCATGATGTTTATTTACAGTACTCAACATTTTTGGCCGGGATCATCCAAATCCAACCAGCAGCCTACGCGCCAAGCCTCCAAGGGCTCAAAGGTCCCTGCTACAACCACCAAGAGTACCAAAAGCCTGTCAAGGCCAAGACTCTCACTCCTTCTCCTTCTCCTCCAACTCCCTCTCCCCTCACCCTCATCTTCCTCTCATCACTCATCACCCAATGAATCTGATGATCTCACTGATCATTTCTTTTATCAGCCTGAGGCCAACTCAGAGCCCAGAAAGCAGTGCCGCGCCAAGAAAGGCAAAGCTGCCAAGGACCTACCTCATCTCCTTCCAAGAAGAAAGAGGCCTCAAAGCAGGCCTCAAGGAACCCCCCTCTCTCCCCAATGGCTCTTCTCCCCTTACTTTCTCTTACCGCCAGGAGGAGCTGAAGAGCTACTTCAAGAAGTTTAAAGACACCAGTCATGTAACTTGGGATCCACTAGCCATCCATAACATCTGCAATGTGGGTGAAAGGTTCAAAGCGCCCAAGCGCTTCCCCATTAATTCCCTGGCATGTCTGTGAGGGGCGGCCCTGGGTAGGTTGTAGGTAATCACATCTTTGATTTTAATCATCTAAAGCGCTCTCCAAGAGCAAGCGCTTTGCTTGTGAGGATAAGACTTGCGGGGCATGGCTAAACACCAAGGGCTTGGAGCAAGTAACTGCTGAGAAGGGGGAGCACTCTTGTGAGCCCTCTAATCATTTAATCACAATGATGCTTAAATGATCCTTTGTGCAAGTAATACCCACCTCCACCAACATCTGTGCTTCTGATTTAGTAGTCAAGGCCTTGCAGCACTCAAAGCCCAACCATATCAAGTTGGCGTCAACTTAAGAGCAGTTGGTTAAGTTCATCAGCAACAAACACATTGCTGCCTATCCCCCCCACCCAAGGCCTGGTATGTCCTCTTGGAGCTCACGCTCACCCATGAGCTCAAGAAGCTTTTAAATGGGGAGTGCTTCCTCCTGCATGACAATGGGCCAGGCTTCAAGGACCAAATAATCTGCTACCCAACTCAGCAGAGCCGGATAAAGTTGAAAAGGGCGTCAACCAAGCTAGTTGGCGGTACCTTTGCCACTTTCCCCAGATGTTCTACCTGCTCTGGATGATCCATGCCCAGATAGACATCTAGGTAATCCCACTGGTGTACCTCCTTCTTCCTGAAGCCATCTCCACCCCCGCTTTCTCTATCCTCCTCCAAGAGTTTTCCCTCCTTCCTCCTGATGATAATGCCAAGAAGACCCCTCCCTACATTTTCACCAACCCTCCTGACACTGATAAAGACCAGGCCACCCTGAACTCAGAGGAAAAGGCAAGGCTAAGAGCTCTTGGGCCTCACATGTGCATTAACGGCTGTGAGCCTGCTCAGTTCAATGCATTTGAGCAGCAGTTTATTGGGGAGGTGCAGGGATGCCACTTCCACTTCCGCCAAGTAGTTGCTCAAAATGTGCAGGCCATGCCAAGCTTAGTGGGTTGAGGGGAGGGATACTTTGGACACCAGCAAATCTGTGCCGGCACAGTTTAGTGCCTTGGCTCTTTTAAAGCCGGAGCACGCTGCCCAGGGGTCTGAGGTTCTCTCAAAGAATCTCTACGTAGCCAAGCATCCAGAGTTCACACCTTTCATGGAGCACTTTGAGCCCCAGTGGATTGGAAAGGTTGTCACTCAGAGGCAAGCCAAGGCCAAGGCCTCATGGAACCTGTACCCAGCTACCATTAATGGTGAGCTGAAGACAGCTTCAGCAATTGAGGTGTATAATAAGCATCTTGACGCCAACTTTGGGCTTCACCCAAAGCTTAACAAGTTCTTTTCCCTCCTTCAACATGAGCAGAAGAAGACCATCTTCAAGCTCCAAGATCTAGCCAACAATGTCCCCCAACCAAGCCTTTGTTAAGTCAACCTACTTCACAAAGGCTATCCAGGATATATCCAAGAGCAAGTACAAGGCCTCTTATATCAATAAGCAGCTTGATCTTATTACCACTGCCCTCCTGGAAGGGGCCAAGATAAAGAAGGGTGAAAGGGGGAGGGATAAACCTGCTTACTTCTATGTTCTTTCTTTTAACTTTCCAGCTCTTTAGCTTTAACCTTTACCTTTAAGTTCTGATCAGTTAATTTTTAGCCTTGATTTCTCCATCCTTTGATTTGATTTGATTAGACGCTGCTGATGCTTTATGTAGACATGGTAAGTTTGAGATGAATGCTTATGAAGAAAGCAGATGGTCTATATAGACATGGTAAGTTTGAGATGAATGCTTATAGAGAAAGTAGATGGGGTGTCCTGATCCTGGTTAACTTTCTAATAGAACATGGGATACTTACAACTGTGCGTACTGGAAGTATTTCAGATAGATATTATTTCTTATCCTTTACCCAGCTTATACTTTTGTGGCTATCTTTATTTTTTATCATGCTGGGATTCTAATTTTTATGGGAATAAAAAATGTTTTAGCCAAGAGCGTCTTTGCATAGTGAAATGAGAAATAATTGCTTATTCCTCCTTATTATTGTTAGTCAAGGTATGTTTTCATTGCATATTCCTGGTCTCTGGAATCCTTTTAGTTATTATAGTTGCTTAGATTGATTTTAATATTAAAAGCTCTCAGTACAATAAGTACCGTCAATTAAAAAAGTGTCAACTTTCAGTAGTCAAAAAGACAAAAGGCTGAATTCTCACTCTACCTTAACAGAGAACTACCAGGGAGTCAATTTAATTACAGTTCATCTAGATACAGCTATTATTTCAGTCACATATGGGATGTCTGCTCTTTCAGAAAGATTCTCTGGTTCAATTGCCTTTATTGTCATACTAAGCACCGCAAGTTATTTGGTCAGGGAGCCAGGTCAACATAACCCTAGCCATAGAAATATCCCATTCAAAAACACGCCCTGAACTTCTGCCAATCAAGCTCAGATGAATATTATATTGACATATTGAAATATTACCAGTTTTCAAGCCTGTTGAGATCAACAAAGAATCTCGGTCTAAAAACAAAAATCAAACATAAGGGAGCTGATATCAAATCCCAATTGATCCGTATCCACTCTGATTTTGGTTTTAGACTGAGATTTTTGTTGATCTCAACAGTGAAAATCACTATTTGTAATCTTCATTAAATTTGGATACACTCCTAGTTCTGTATGTCAACCCTAATAAATATAGGTTATACTTAAATTTTTCTATTCAATCAATACCCCTTTGCTTTGTTAATTTATATCATACCTGATAGTTAATTGACAGTATTATAAATAGTGTGTTTCTATAAATTCTCATTTAAAAAAATAAAATATAAATGAAATAAAAACATTAAAAAATGAGACACCCATGTATTAATTGGTTGGTTGCATTGTGAGACAGGGAAGGGACAAACAAATAAGGACGAATTAAAACTTAGCCAAGTCTCTGATGAAGTAGAATGTACTCAAACCTGCAACAGATCAAACAAGGCCTCAGCTTAGTTGATATACCCTGATTGAAAACTTGCTTGAGCCACCAAAAGACCTCCTCAATTGGGTTCAGGAATAAGGAGAAAGAAATAAGAGGCGCATAGGCCTTAGCCAATTACTGCTGGACAGTTTCCATACTGTCTCAATCATTGGAAATTCATTGAGGACATCTACCACTATATAGTGCCCAAAATTATCCAACACAATGGTTTTTGTGAACCCTGATCTATTGAACCTGAGGTGCTCTAAACCCAATTTGTATAAACCCAATGAAGGTCCCACTATTGTGGGGACCTTGATAATTTGATATAATTCAGTTCTAAGAGGCAGGAAGGTTACCATTGTCAGGATTGTGAATTCTTCCTCCCTAGAAACCTGGGCCCGGGAGCTTTGAGACAGACCCTGAACCTGGATGTGTTCCTCAAAAGATTTGCCATTTGAAGGACTCTGACGTGGTGATCATGATAGAACTCAGAACCCTTTAAAATGACAGGAACAATCAAGGATTACATTGCAGCGTAAAAAGACTTACAAGACCAAGCTCCCAATACCATCAACTTCAATGATTCTGGACCACAACTAGACTCCCAATGGCCTTTCTACATACATTAGACGTCAGTTTGACATGATCTGCTGCAATAACCTTGAGGATGTATTCTTAGAAGGAAAGCGCACAGCTCAAAAATCTGACAATTTGCATGCAACAAATAAGCAAAAAGGAGAGCCCCACAGCAAGAAAGGACCCTTGAACTAACAAGCAGAATAACCAAGCCAATAAAAACCATCATAAAAACAGAAATTGCACTGTTCCAGTTAATCAAGTGAGTACTGATAACACCAACAAGGAGGGAAAAGCTCAGGGGAGTGCTTAGGCGAGCCACCCTCACCCAATTTACAATACTAATACAGGGACTAAGACGTGGACTTCATTACAATGATCCAAGTACCCTCCAGCAATCCTATACTGTTTGCCTCCCAAACTGGTAATAAACTCCTCACTTATCCTGTCTGTTTTTGCAGATATTAGGGAACAGCACTATTTGACACTGGAGCAGACAAATCTCCTCATTGACAAGAAATTTGCCAAACTCATAAAACTACACACAACCTGAAGCAAAATCAAGAGAGTTGTCATGGCAGATGACATACACACACCATTCACCAAGGAAGCAAAACCTTTCTGCAATTAAATTGGAGACATACAGACTACACTTAGTGGCCCTAGCATACCAATCCCCAAATATGATGTTATAATTGGCTTAGATTGGATTGAAAGAACCAAACCTCATATTGACTGGGATAGCGCTACCCTCACCATTCAACGAGGCAAAGTACACCTTTTGTCTGCCCAACTCATCTTGACACACTTATGAGAGACTATGTGTTTGTGAAAATCATAAAAATAGAAGAGGAAACTGACCCTATCAAAATCAATTGGAACACCTGCACAT
>QTSX02006903.1:0-13609 GCA_014839935.2 Entomophthora muscae
TTGAATCCTGAATCTTGCGCAACTTGGATTTTGTTAAAATCTGAAATCATTTTGTTTAAATCTAAGGTATTTTTGGTTGTTGCCATAGCTTTTAAAACTACTGTATTTCATAAAGGAGTTTTTTTGTGTAGTTTTATATTTTATATTCAATTGAATACAGTCACATATAAATTCTAGTCTAATTTTGCTTTTGAAACTAAAATAAACTTTCTTTTAAAAACAGCTAAGGTAATAATTTTTTATTATCTAGAACATAATTTTTATTGCAGAAATGAATTCCTTGGGCTCTCTTTAGTCTATAATAAATTTTAAATCATATAGTTTTTTATATTATAAACTGTATTTTATTCTGCTTTAAATTTAACCTTGGGAAAATCAATTTTTGCACTTTGATCTTTGATCTTTTTGATTTTTGCACTTTTAGGGGGTCCCATTTTCAACTTTTGCACTTTTGACCTTAGGAACTTTGACCTAAGGAACTTGCTCAAAAGACGTCACTATGATAGTCCTTCTAGTGATTATCATTTCTGGGTAAAAAAACAGTTTTGCTATATGTAATTTGTAACCTTATTATACATGGATACGTTGATAAGGATTCTCTTAATAAAATATTTCAATAGTGATTTTAATATGGAATGAATTTATTACGCAATTTAAATTTATGTCACTTCAAATTACACCAAGTTTCATATCACCCAATTAATTCAATGCGCACAATGGATAGGGGAAATTACATATGACGCCAGGCTACACTATATTGATTCCCCCACTGCAATTCTTGCTTTCCACTTTTCAAAAGTACATATTCACAACAATTACCATATAAATAAAAAATGTAAGAAATTGCCTGAAACTTTGCAAAATATATTTTTTGGTCTCCTCTAAACAACTGGGTACTTTTTAACCTCAGCTGTATAAGCTAGTTTTTGATAATTTTAAGTTTTACTCTTTGGCCCAGTTGAGGTAACTCCACTGGGAATTTGTTAATTTAATATAAAAATGGTCAAAAACACTATGTTTTTGAGCTACAGCACCTCAATTATGTCATTTCAAAATTGCCATTTCAACTGCAAGTTTTCAGTCAAAACTCAAAGTTTTGCATACTTGTGTTACTAATAAAACTTTTCAATTTTTACATGAACAACAAACATTGAAATTGTTGGTATTATATACTTTAAGACTTTCTCTACAGTTCTATGGAAAAAATTCTACTTTTATATTAAAAACATTATCATTTTTCTCTTTAAAAACAACCCTCAAATTGCTTATATTTTTATACCAATTCCCTTTTATATGCCTCCCAAGCCTACCACTAAAGCAGCGCCCAAGAACTTCAAGGCCTCAAAGTCCAAAATCACTCCTCCCAAGGCCAAGAAGGCCAAGATTACCCAAAAGAAGCAGCCTTCTAAGGCCAAAGCTCCCCCCCAAGACCCCAACTCCATCACCAGATCCTGAGGAAACAAGCCCAACCTCTCCCTACTCTCATTTTGTTTACTCACCCTCTGATCCACAAGAGAAGTTGTCCAACTTCAACTGCCACTCTGATCCCACCTCAGAGCTTTAAGAGGAAGAGAGCAGGAGCCTGAGCCTGGTGCTCCTGCAGATAAGCAAATTGAGCTCTGGGATATTAACACCATCCACAATATATGCAATCAAAATGGCACCTTTGCTGTGCCTGCCACATATCCAGCCAGCTACCCCATCATGACTAAGAAATGGGGTGCCAGCTTTGTCTACAAGGGCTACAGCTTCAGCTGTAATGACAAGAAGAAACCCATCTGCTAACATCACTACAAATGTGATAATATTGGGTGCCTAGCAAGGCTCACCACTTATGGGTTTACTAGGTTCAAGGAAATGACTACTGGCCATGACTGTGCTGAGCCTTTTGACCCCCTTTATCAACTAATCCTCTGGTTTCTTTGCCAGGTGATCCCAACCACCAAGAATCAAACTGCCACTGAGGTCTTCAATGATGCCCTCCTTAATTTAAATGATACCCAACTTGCCACTGTTGGTGACGCCTCAAAATTACAGAGATATATCACTGATCAGAGATATTCTCTGAGCACTGAAGGCGTCAGTGCTTCATCAATTGACCAGTTGATCCTAACTGAGGAGCAGAAACTATCTCTTCATGAAGAGAGATTCTTCCTTCATAATGATAGCCAACATACGCCTGAGCGCATCATTTGCTTTGCCACCACACACAATCTGTGCAACCTGTTAAAATGCAAGACCTGGCTTGCAGATGGAACTTTCTCTACCTGCCAAAGCTATTTAGCCAGCTTTGGAACATCCATGGGCAGGTTAAAAATCTAGCTCTTCCCCTGGTCTTCTTTTTCCTCCCAAATAAGAAGCAGGAAACTTATATCTGTGCACTTACAATTCTAAAGGCCAAGTTGGATTAAATCCTCCCAACCATTTAAGAGGAGCCAAAGAAAACCAGAGGGCTCAAGAAGAAGGCCCAGTCTCAGGAATAGGAAACAACCCCAACCAGGAAACAGACAGAAAGCCTTTCCTACCATGAATATCTGGTAGTGGATTTTGAACAGGCTCAGGCAAATTCTTTCATTAGAGTTTTCAAGAGCTCCCTGCAGAGATGTTACTTCCACTTCTGGGCAGGCACTCTGCTGCCGCCTCCAAAAGTGCTCTGATCTTCATGAGCTGGTCAACTCTGAAGGAATTAAAGAGGCCAAGGACGTCTGCAATTGCTTTGCTGCCTTTGCCCTTGTGAGAAAGGATGACATGCCCTGCCCCAAAGGGTCAGCTTTTTAAATTATTTTATTTGTTTTTGCTTTGGTTAATCTTTCTCTTATTATTAAAATAATTGAAATTTTAATTTAAAGAGTTAATAATTGAGTGTTTTAAGTTAGTTACCTTGTTTTATTCTTATTTACGTTCAAGTTGCTGTTGTCATTGTCCTAATCTTCTTTTCCTATTCAATAGCTTTATATTCTACTACTTTAAGTTAGAAACTTCTTAAATTTAAATTACATTTTTGCACCTCCCAACTATGTAGTTGCTGGCTCTTCTCAAGCTTATGTTGCCAATCTCCAGCTGCTATGTGCTTCAGTTCTCCTTCTGCTCCAGGTTTTTACACAGGTTTTCTCCAGTTGCTCCTTTTCTTGGCTGTTTTTCTCCCTGCCTATCATTATAAACTGAGAAAAAAACAAACCTATATAATAAAGAACTTGTGAAGAGTAGGCTTTAAGCCAAAATTCCAAGTGAATTCTACCCTTTAAATCTTATTCAATTTTTAACTTGAGATCTCAATTTTTAGAAATTTACACATTTTTATTAATTCACTTTAAAGTTTTGCCTTTTCTTTTCTTGAATAAATGGAAGTTGTGAAACAACAAGCCTTAGGCTTGTTGTATCCATTATTTTTCCTTAAGGAATCTTTTAATAGTTATATTGTCAGGGACCCACTTGATAGGAAACAGTTTCCCTACCTGGTGGCTCAAAGCCCCTAAGTTGAGCCTGGCTATTACATATCCAATAGGTACTGTGATCATGGCAAGATGGCCTAAGTGGCCCAGATAGGCAAATCTTCCCATCATAGAGCTAAAGCAACCTAGCAGGTAGTATCCCACCACATAGGTTAACAGGTAAAATGAAGCATTGGGTCTAACCAGCAAAGGTTCAGTTGAAAGAGAAGTGGAAGAACAACCATAGTGGAATTTGTGTCCCCAGTGACCAGAGGGGTATTTAAACCACCCATGGGCAAGATACTCCTTCTGGTGAGCATTGTCTGGGGATGAATTTTGCCAGTCTATAGTTGGAGTGGGGTTCTCCAAGGCTAGCACCACAGGCAAGAAGGAAGCTAGAAACCAGAACAGGAATAAAATTCATTTCATAGTTTCAAAATAAGAATCAAAGATATAGGTGTGGGCAGAGATAGAATAGAAATAATTCTTTATTGTTGGAACAATTGAAAATCAAGAAAGAAAAGTTTCTTAAATACACTATTACTCAGCCACAAACAAAATGAGAGGGTTAAAATTCAAGTTTCCTGAAATGAGTGGCTGGGGATATTCTTATTACCATTGGTATGTAGCTGGATCCTAATAATATGCAATATCTTTTAATGCAATGAGAGGTTGATCATCTGTGCCACAAGAACAAACAAAATTAAGCAGTGCTTAACATTATTGTTACTCTCACACAAGTACAGAGCCTAGCCCAAATGTAGAGCGGGTGATATAGAGAGTGAGCAACAATGTAAAAAGCATCCAATCATCATTTGAATGGTAAGTGATATGTTTAAGTGAATTTTTAACACTTGCAGAAGCAGACCCAAAGTTGGAAACCAAAGTCAAATGACTTAAATCAATATATATAAGTAGTTTAAGTTGAGATTCAGACTTTGAACTAACTGTTGACTTCATTTTAGGGTTCTGGGTTTGATCCCTGTTCTGGTGGATGTTTGACACAACGGTTGAATAACCCAATACTTTGTTGACTTCTAACTTGATTGTAGATCTTGATTTTTGTACTTTCATGAATAAAAGAAAAAATTTGTATTCAGGGAAGAATTCCCTGACATATATGTACCAGTTTGCTAATGGAGAGTATCCCAATATCAACATTCCCTTAGCTACTAATTGTTCACTATTAAATACCTTGTTTTATCTTCCATGTTTAGGGTTCTTAAACTCTATCACTCCTTTTGTAAACCAGTATAGGTTCTTAGCAGGATTCTGTAAAATCATATTACAGACAGTTCCTACCTTTTTATACCTTCTTAATCTTAATCCTAATGCTCTACACGCTTTAGTTTATAACCTTGCACCAATATGAGCAAGAACTTACAAAGGAGGAAACCAATGCCTTTTACAGTACCCTCCTCCGCCATCCTTATATCCTTGCCAATCAGGCAGCCTTTGCTCTGTTCATTGAGTATTTTGAAACTCAATAGGTTGGAGTATTTCAAGGAGCACACCACATCAAAAAAGATGGTGACTCAATCCAATGGAACTGCTTTAATCAGGTAAAAGATGGCCTCTCAAGACCACCTCTTCCCTTGAAGAGTGGCATAGCCAGTTTGCTACAAGGGTCAGGGTTCATAAACCCAAATTCAACAAGATAATAGCGCATCTCAAAACCCAGCAGGCCATCTCTGCCCAGCTCTTCAAGACTGGCATGAAGTCCAAGGGTGACCCCCTCAAGCAGACAAAAGTGTTGAAAAAGTATACAGAAATTAGCAAGGTGGTCCTTGCCTACTATCCCAAGGATAGCACACTTGAACATCTTCAGGCCATCTCAGTAGCACTGTCAACCAATGTTTGAGCTCTTTCCCAGTAAAATCTTCTTTATCTTCTCTCTTTTTTCCTTTTTTATTATTTTTGGCTTTTCTTTAGTATTTGATACAATTATTTGCTTATTTTAAAGTATAGATCATAGTTATAATAGAAGGAAATAGTTGTTTTGGGTATATTTTAACTTTTGGGCTTTACTCAATTATATTGCTACTAATAGACCTCATTTATTTATTGCAGATTTGGAATTCTGAGGTTTTTTAAGACTATAAATGCTTTTTGAATTTTATTTTTTGATAATTATTTGATTTTTTTTTGGAGTTCAAAAAATCTAAAAATTTAAAACTTGTTTTTCTTAGTCAAAATGCTACAAATTGAAATGGTGTTTTTACTATAAAGGAAGCAAAAATTGAGATAGTGTAAATTGAGATGCCATAAATCAAGATATCATTTTGAAATGGTGTGTCCTACCAAAAATCAAGGAATAATGTTGAGAAATTACAAGGAAGAGGGTTTACTAGTGATTCCCTATGGTAGATGAAGGTATTTTGCTATGAGAGCAGAGTAAAAAAGCTGCTTTGATAGAACATTTCCTCTTTATTTCACTGAGGCTAAATATCTAGGAAACCGTTTAATAAGACTAGGCCTTTTAAATGATACTCTATCATTTAAATTGGTTGAGTTTGAACACCAGAAATATTGGCTTTAGAACAGGGAACTGGATAACACTTTGCACAGCTTGAGCAGTGATATATATTTTCCTATTTGGCTTATGATGGAGCTTCAGAAATGATAAAGTTTTAAATATTACAATTATTGGTTGATTTAGATTCTTGTTTGCTGATGAATATCATTTGTTGGAAGCCAAAATCTTAAAGCATGTTTTAGAAAACAGTGAATCTGTGAGAATAGGGGGGCAGGTTAATAGAAACAAAACCTAATTCTCAACCACAATAGAATTGCCTTTTCAGCAACAACCAAAAGGTTGTCACAAACAATTACTTGGAGGCAAAAAGGGGTGAATAAATCAACTGAACACTAAAAGCAACAGACAAAACCAAATGGCCAGAACTACTAACAAATTTTTAACTTTATTAGGTCAGAGAATAATGAAGCAGTCTTTTACAACTCTTGCAATCATTTAAGGGAGGAGATGGGTTTTGAATGAGAGGTTGGAAACCCCAAATAAATCAACCAATGATATACAATGATATTGGTGCATTTCTTAAGGCAGGGAAATTTGAACAAATCCAAATGGAAAAAATCAAAAGGGAACCCTAAATCAACTAAAATTGATGAATCTTTATTGGATATACATAACTCTGCTCCTGGATGCTCTTGCAAATGTTATTTAACCAGGGGTGTCTCTTGGGTGGTTTAGGTGAATTGATCTTTAAAATAGTTCTGCAAGTAATAGTGCAAGGACTCTTCTTGAGCTTTTTAAGTAAATCTTTGTTTAAATAGCCAGGAGTAATTTGGCAGATATCCCCAAGCATTTAGTGAGGATTTAAGTGGAGGCCCAAAGGGGAGGCATAACTTTACAGAATCAATTCATCAAAAATTCAAGAAAGTAAATGTGTAAGCTTATTTTATTATAGAAAAGGGTGAGCACCAATAGTTTAAGCTTTTGAAGAAGACATCCTTAAGACATAAACTATGGGGTAAAGGCTCTATAAGTAGGAGAAAGGCTAGAAAGTTGAAGAGATCCTTCTTATATTGCAAAAATTCTTTGATTGCAAGCAAGGTCTTTGTTGAACTCTTGATATATATCTTGATGGTTGCATATCTGGTTATTTTAGAATAACCAGATGTCTTATGAGGTGTTCAAAAGTCCCTTTCAAAGGAGTACCTAGTCAAAAGGGCTCCAGAACAGTGGCAAATCAGAAGTTTTCCAAGGAAATGCTATAAAAAAGAATGATATAAGATCAGAATAAATGATCATAAGAAGAGCAATAGCAATAGCAAGAGCATTAGTAAGTGCAAAAGTATGGGCAAGACTAAAAACAAGTTATATCACATGAGTTTTATTGGTGTATATTCCTTCAATTTTAATAAAGACTTTCTTGGACCTATTTCTCTCTTTTAGAATCATCAGATGATTCACTTTTGTTTTTTTATAGAACAAATATCCTTGAGGATACAAACCAACCCATTTAGTCCCTGGCTTTGACCCAGGACACATCTTGGTGACCTTCTAGGAGCAGGAGCACCACAAATCCCTTAAAACAAACCATATAGCCAAACAAACCAAATCAAGCAATGAATTACCCAGCCTGCCTAGTAACCAGACCACTTCTTCTTACAGCTTTAAAGGCTGCAGATTGCTGCATGCCTGTAAAAAATTGCTTCACCACTAAACTGATGTGCAGGGTAAATGGGTAAACTTCTCAACCCTCCCCTAAAACCACAATCAGTATTTAGGCTGATGATCTTATTCAAGACTAATTGCTCTAAAAATATTCTATTCACTTCTTTACTTTCATAATAAATTCTATGTTTCATTAAAAAATTGGTAGCTAATTATTGAATTCCCTTTTAATAATGAAGCCCTCTATCTCTATGTGGTTACTTTTTTATGTCTTTTGTCTTATCAAGCCAATATACACTTCAAAACTTCTGAGTCTACTCCAACCAGTAAATCTTAAGTCTTTATTTAGTATTGATTTGATCCACACTTCCACTAGTATCCTCATATTGAAACTTATCAGTTTCTGCTGTTTGTGCATCCTTATGCTCCCCAGTATGTATTAAGATACACTATCATCTACCATCTTCTAAAACACCTCACTGCCTTTTTGGGGTGATTTTGGTTAATTAGACACCTCCTACACATTTTGATGATTGGGATCCCATTAGGGTCTACAATAGTTAAATTCAGCTTGGGAGCCCTTCTTTATTATCTTGGAGAAAGACTCCCAGATGAGTAGATCCCTGAAAGGTATTGGGCCCAACCATCAAACACTGCCTTTGCATACCCTCACACAGGGGAGAAAACAATTGATACTAAAAAGAGCCACTATAACTTAACTCTTTGCTCATCACAATCTGGCCCACCCTGGTTCCCTTTACTCTGCCACATCCTTGGCCATTTACACTGCTGTGGACTACCTCCTGACGTATTTTTCCAGGAACTTTGGTTGTTTTAATGTCTATAAAAAGATGTTTTGCTGGTTAATGACTGTATAATTATCATCACAGCATCACCCAGGGCTCAACTTGGCAACTTGGTGCCCCACTTGACTCAAGCAATCCCTCACATTCTTGGGTGTTACCTCTAACAGTGATAGAATCTATAAAGTAGAGGCAGATACCTCCAACTACACTTTTGGCAGTGTTAACACATAAAGCCAAAAAAAGGTGTTTCAAGCTTGTTCATATGAGCCAAGAAACCTATTAGAAAATTAAGAAATATCTTCCATGCATAATAAAGAGTCATCAGCAATCATTAATTGTATATTGAAATGGCATTTCTATTCAGAAGGAGCACATGTATTCCAAGTGTTAACATGTATAGATTGAACACACTGTTTCTGATTTGGATGAGGTTTGCTCCAATTAGTTTGGATGCTTTTGGGTCAGATCAACACTGGATCTAAACTGAAGCTCCAAACTTTGGTTTAAAATCCAAATGCAAACTCAATTTCCAAACTTTGATTCTGTATCCAAACCTCCTCTACTTGGTTTGACAGTTTAATGAGATGGGATTTCCCCTTCTATCTACTGCTGAAAAGTTAAATAAATTGGTTATTAGCTTTATTTTTATTCCTTTCTCTCTCTTTTGATGAAGGACTTGGCCCCTTTGATAATAAGGACCTTGTATCTTACAGGAATATGCAACAAGTGCAGCTGGCTCTTTGGTTGTTTTCAGGGGTGCATAGGAAGTATCAAAAACTCTGGGACAAAACTGGTAATCCTATAATCCAGTGTGTGGGGCTGTGTGACAAGTAGGTAAACAGTGGAGATTTAGGTAATATGATTGCCCCTAATGAACCTGGTATGGGAGACTTTATTGACAGGCTGTGAGAGTGTCTTCTGCTTGGATTTAGAATACCATATATTGCTTGTGTTTCAGGGGTGATTAACTGGCGCTAAAAGCTTAAGAGGCCTGGGTCTGTTCCTTGAACCTCAGGGATGTTCTCTCAGGCATGCTTCTCAGCTTTCTGTTGCAGGAGCTGGTTAGGTGATGTGCTGTCTGACCATAGTAAATAAAATAAAATTATACTTTAGATATGATATGTGCTCTATTTAGGGCTTAGTTTAGCTTTGGGCTGTTGTTTACCCTTTTTTTAGCCTTGAAGAGCATCACAGTTTCTATATTAGTGATTTTTAGCATAAAATATTTCACTTGGTCCTATTTTATAAAACCTTTTACTTCATTTAATCTTCATATCTAAGCATGGTCATCAGAACTGAACCTTTCATTTGGTTTTAGTCATGCTGTATGTCAGAAAATCTGTGGACTGTGGTATTTTATCATCCGCCAGATGATATCCTAAGTCTTCTAACATTAGGAAAGTATAGAGAACCTGTGACTTTGCGTAATCTGCGGCCTGTAATACTTACTGTCATAAGAAGTAAAAAGTCTGAAAAGGCCCAAGGCCAGCCCAGAGGATTTGGGATGTTTCTTCCTACTTCTGAATATAGGTTCATATTTTGTCTCTATATTTTACTATAGATAATCATACTATATGATGATAATATTGTCTTCTGCTCCATTAATAATAGCTTAAGAGAGGATCACATTAAGGAAATAGAACTTGGATCAATCATAAAGTCAGCACAGAACCATCAGTCTTTTATTCTAATGGACTGGCTTTAAGGCATCCTGCCTGTACCTGTGCTCTCTGAGTTAGCTCACAACGCTAGATTAGACTGAAGTAGCATTAGGGTGACACAGCTGGAGGCCCAGTCTTTTTGGTGTGGTTTTGATGTAAGCTTGCTTGAACATCTTCTACAGACTAGTATCCTTTCTGTCTGCCTGGGCCACTTCCAGGGCTAGCTAGCCAGTGATTGACTACTAGTTCACAGAGATGATTGTTTCACTTAATTAGAGCTACTCTAATACAATAGGCACAAAGCCTTTTATCTTAGAGTGGTTGGCCTGACAGCCCAGTCTGTTTTGGACTCTTTTAGAAGTGTTTCAGATGATGGCCCATATGATGTAACTTGTTCTAGGATATAATTAAAGTTTAGAATAGTAATTATTATGAGAAGCATGTTTGAGGTGGTTGTTGAGGTGGACTAATTAATGAGCAGTAATTGCATATTCCATTAATTAATTACAATGCATGAATTTTTTAATGCCAGGATATGATTTGGTCATCAATTCATTGATCTCACAACCCGCAGTTGCATCATTCTATTTAAACCATTCCTAAGAGTGATTGACAGCTGGCCCATCAATAATAGGTAGAATCCATTACAGTAGTCTTAAAATCTATGGCAATAAACAAAATAAACTCAGATTTAAAAAAAGAATTCAGATTTAAGGAAATTGAAATGAACCCAAATATATTGTAAATCAATATAAGTTCATTTATTTTTAATTTTGTTTAAATCTGAGTTTATCTTGTTAAAATCTGGATTGTTTTTGCTTGTTGCCATAGCTTTTAAAACTACTGTAATTAGGCAATATCCCAAAATCCTGACAGTGGAGATTCCTTATTTGGTTTAGTGTTTCCTAGCTTACTGATTGTCAGTTCAAATTGAATTCCAGATCCCAAAGTTGTTGTTTGAGTTCACTGGTGGCTTTTCTTACAGTTTGGTTTTTATTCTTGGATCTGACAATCTTACATGTTCATAAACATGTAGCAAACCTAATTAGGGGGTCAATGGACATGAATGATCCAATTCTGATTCCAGTTGATCCTCTTTTTCCACTTGGAATATGCATCTTGGCTCAGGATTTAAAAAGTGTCTATGAGATCCAATAATTCAAAAAATTCCAGTAAAATGCCAAAGAACCAACTCAAATAAAAAGGTCAAACTGTGAATGTGATTCAAAAATTGATCCTAGGCCTTGACAGTCTCCCACTTCTGTCATTAGGCTCTGGATTTACAGTATAACATTAAATTACTCTCTTCTCTAATTCTTCATCTTCTTGGTAGATTTTGAATGCTGGACCATCTGAGAAACCTTAATAGGGTTGGAGCCCTGTAGGGTCAACCCTAGTTGGCTTTAACTTTGGGGCATTGTGACAGTCCACACGTTTGGTGATTTGCAGTTGGGGCTAATGTTGGCCAAGTAAAAGTTTGGTTGTTTTTTGCAGGTAGAGGCCTAGTAGGGAATAATGGCTACTAGGGAAGGTAAGGCCTGGCTAGTAGGTAACAAAGAACTACTAGAGGCAAATTTTGTCCCCAGCTGGAAGGAGATATTGGCTGCTGTGAGCTAGAGGTCCTCCCCCAGCAGGGAACTGTGGCTGCTAGGGGTGAGTAATGAGATAGCTCATCAGGGACACTTTAGCTGCTTGGGTGTGACAGAAATTGCGGGATAGTATGAAGCTGCTTCTAAGTGATGGGAATTTACCACCCAAATCCACATAGAAGTAATGATTAACCACCAACGTGGCTTCAAATATCTTTTTGTAAAATTTCCAATTGTAATACCAGGAATAAGCAGAACAATTAATCCTAACCAAAGTAGCCCAATATAAATGGCCTGAGACAACATCAACAAATCTTCAGAATAAAATTATGGACATTTGGAGGCAACACAATTTCCAGTTTCAAGAATGGGGGGAGGAGCTGCAAAATTGGTTGGCGCAAAATTAACATTGGGCAGCACCAACGACAAAGTTCCAACTGCAGGACCCCATCTTCCAGAAATGATTCTGTTGAGAATCAGATTGTACAGGATATACCATAACAACCCAACCACAGGATGTGTTTTTAAAATTTAAAATTTAGAGCTTGGGATAGATGATTTTTATTGAGTAAAATTTTAGGAGGACTCAACTCTTAGAGTTGAAACAGGAAAACTATTCAATATATATCAGAAAAAATTGACTTAGCAATACCACCTGAGTCTTGACCTCCTATTCCTTCCACATCGTCAAGTAAGTATCTGGTCCAGGTTGCAAAGAACCCTTATATGACTAGTTTCTGATAACCATGCTTATTAACAAGCTCATATTGGGTGACCCTCAAATTACGCCAATTTATCATTGTCAGTTTGCAAGGGGGAACTGGTTTCAGCTGACAGACTGGAGCAGCCATAACCCATTTCCAATTGACTGTTTGATTTAAATCCATTAACTTGGTCAATTTTGATAAAGGTTTCCTGGCCTTTTGTGCCTTCTTGCTTGGGCGGATAATACCCAGCATGATGGAACCTACCATGACATTGGGGCGGGGAGTGGTCCAGCCTGGTGGGTAGTGTGTGCTATACAGGCTGTATGTTGTTTAGACCCTGGCAGGTGACACAGGCTGCCAGGGTAGGAAAGTGTACCAACAAGGTAGGGGACTTGGCTACCAGGGCTGTAAGTTTTGGACCCATGGTGGGTAGTGCAGGCTGCCAGGGAGGGAAAGAGCTCTGAGGGCTTTACATACCCAAATATACTTACAGAAGGTCTGTGAGCAAGCACTCTACCTAGCAGACTGGTAGGGTGTCCTTGTTTATGTCCCTATGGGAGCTTTGGGGAGATCCCAAAGTGAGCATTGGAGGGCATAGATATGCTCAGGGGTGTCACCAAGGCGGTTGTTTGAGGAAGCAGCTGCAGAACTTGGTGTTATCAGGCCTCTGGGAAGTAAAGCTGATTACTTTGCAACTGAAAGCCCAGACTTAATCACCTGGGTGAGTAAAAACAACAGCATAGACTTTGATGATTTATGATTGGATGGACTAAGTGGATTTCCACTTGCAAGAGCCCAGTCAAACGTTAGTTCAATGTAGACTCTGCCTGGGTCTACAGGTTCTGGTAACAGGGACTGATATTGAGAACCAAGATATTTCATAGTGTGGGATCAGCAGCGAAGACTAATAAGACAGACTGTATGATTGCAGTGAAGACTAGTTGAGGGGCTATTGGATCATGTTGAAGTGAAGGACTAGCTGATCATGATGCAGGAGTAGATGAAGGACTGGTCTGAGCTGTTAGATGACTGGAAAGGCTTGAAGAACCAGGAGATCATGCTGAAGAGCTAGATGAAGGACCAGAAGATCATGACGCAGGACTAGCTGAGGAACTAAAAGTTGGCTAAGAAGGACTGGCAGAAGTGGATACAGGAGCTAGGATGCTTGTTTTGGACTCTTGGAAGTGTAAATGTTTATAAGAAAGAAGAAGCTAAATAATGATTAACACTGCATAAAAGTTATATATAAATAATGAATTAATTATCATATAAACAAA
>QTSX02006904.1:0-13561 GCA_014839935.2 Entomophthora muscae
CGCTCTACCCATGAGGTTTGGGAAACTCCTTATTGCTTCCCCTGATGTGGTCCTAGAGAACAAAAGCTATGACCTCTTGGTTGGTACTTAGTTCCTCCAAGAATATAACGGAATTATAAACTTACAAGATGGATACCTTTCACTCTAGGGATATGAAGTTCCTTTGATTTTTGTGGAACCTCCGCGCCTTTCAGGCAAACGTCTAAAAACTTGCGTGCTTGAGTACTTTACAGGTATCTTCTCACTCAAGTATATGACTCACTCCTCCAACATTTGTACTCCTCCTCCTTCCTGCCCTGCGGAAGAAGGGGTACCCCTACTAGCGCCAGCCAGTATCACCATCCCCCTGGGCTCTCAAGTGGTGATTGACTCCCAGATTTCCTATGAGCTGCCTGAAAAGTCCTTCTTGGAGCTACACTCACCTGAATCTTTAAGTCATGCCAAGCCTTGACTGTGTCCTGGGATTTTAAACCAAACCCACAAAGAGCACGTACAATTACTGCTTGCTAACCTGATGGCCCTGCCCATGCAAGTAACCAGAGGCCAGGTTGTGGGCCATGGTTGTGTACTTGGAGCAGAACAAGTATCTTCCCTCTACCCCTTTGGAACTTTCAGTGATTTCAACCTACCTGAAGATGATTCACAAGTTCTCTCCTTGTTCACTGCTGCTGATTTTCCCCAACTGTCTCCTGTTCAACAAAAGGACATGTTGGACCTGCTCAATCAATTCAGTGACATCTTTGCCTCTGGACTGTGACCGTACTACAGTCACATTGGGCTGTGGTTTCACAAAGAGGTTGAATTGTGATGAATTTCATAGGTTGAAATTTAAAACAATAGGATTGGCCTAGGAGAGACTTTCCAGCATAGTAATTGATACCCAGGAATCAATTAGGCTGTACTAATTGAGGGCCGTAATGAATAATCTGAACAATTCAGATTATGAGACTAGGTGTCTCAAACCGTCTAATTAACCATGGAGGTTAATTGATACCCAGTAATCAATTAGGCTGTACTAATTTAGGGCCGTAATGAATTATCTAAACAATTCAGATTATAAGAATAGGTGTCTAAAACTGTCTAATTAACCATGGAGGTTAATTGATACCCTGTAACATGATTGATGGGGATTTAATCATAGGGCCAAAATGGACTTGACTATGACAAGTAAAGACTAGGTGTCTTAAACTGATTGATTAACTGGGAAGGTTAATTATTTGATACCCTGGAATATGATTGATGAGGATTTAATTATAGGGCCAAATGGACTTGACTGTGTCAAGTGAAGACTTGTTGTCTTCAAACAGATTAATTAACTGGGAAGGTTAATTAATATATGCTTGGAATATAATTAATGAGGATTTAATTATATTGTTTCATTGCCTTGACTGTGTCAAGAAGTTTGGTTAAGGTTAGCCAAAAGTAAACCCCTAAATTGTGGTTTAAAAGCGCTGCTTTGGCAAATTCATTGGGTTAAAAGCGCCGCCTAATGGATTTGCAGGGCGCCACTATCAAATTTTCTCAGGCGCCATGGTGGCACCTGGTTCAAGTTTAAAAGCGGTTTAACAGGTTTTTAAGGCAAAAAACCATTAAATGCAAAAATAACTAAATGTAGACAATGCTGTCTATAAATTCAGGATTGATAAGCTGGTTCCCAGTTGGAACAAGGATAGCTTAGATCATGAATATGTATATTGCACAGGGGTTTGGTGCCGGAAGTCTGGAATGCTTCAAGCCAAAGCAATACATTTCCACGGGAAGAATCAGGCAATTCTGGAATATATTAGGGCACATTCATATAGGTTAAGAGTGTGAAGATCTTTCTAGTTAATATCTGGATTGGATGACGCTGTTATGTCATAAACCATGTGATAGGAATACAGGGTGATTCCGGAACCTAAGGGGTTTTCAGCCAAATGTACCCCAATTGGGGTATAATGGAAACAGGATAATAATTAATAAAGAGGATGCTTATGTGTGACGATGGTTGCTTTCCCCTCAATATTTTTATGTTTTATGCTTTTGGCTTTTGGTTGAAATAATACTACCAAGGAATTAAAGAGATAGTCTGCAGCTAAGACTATGGGAAGCAAAAAATAAGGAAGTGATCACCAGATGGCGACGAGTTTAACGCCAATATTGCTTGCCTGGAATCCAAGCTCATTGAAGCTTATATAAAGGATTCCCATCAAACCGTAAAAGAGTCAGACCAGGATAATGAAAAAGCAAGCATGAATTTCCTGGATCCGTCACAGAGCCCAACACGGGGCAGAATAAACCCTATGGTGAAAGGAGTTCAGTTGACGCTTGCTAAGTTGACCTTGATTTCTGGAAATCTCAAGGAAGGAAACACCTTTCTGAAGGAGTGTTGATTAGTGCAGCAGGACTCATAGATATGGAGAAATGCTGTTTCTTGGAAGAGTTAGCTGTACTAGGCAGGAGACGCTCCACAGGTGAGCGCAGGATGCTACCTGGATTTGGTTGAGGATGTTTCTCTACAGGAATCTGGCCTGGTTTGCAAGCTGAAGTCTCCATGTGGCGTAGAGAGAAGTTGATCTGGTTCTGATAGGTTCCAAAGCTTATTTTGTACCCCAGGGAGAATATGAGGATAGTGTAGCTGTACCTGGGAAGTCTTTTTGGGTAGAAACTCACTGCCAATTAGTGAGAAGGTGGATACCAAAGTAGCGTGGAAAGCCTTGGCTCAAACCTAAATTATTTATTGATAAGTCCAAGCGTTCTTGGTGGTCAAAGCTCGTTATTAGTGACCCCAGGAAAGGTCTGCAGTTCCCCAGATTGTGAAGGAATATGATGTATGTTCTTGGTTTTCACTGGTGTAGCTGAGGAATTGGTTTTCATGGATACTGGTCATATCATGTTGGCCAGTGGACAGAATGAATACTCTGTTGTTTTGGTTGATGCCTTTGCCAAACAGGTAAAAGGGCCATCATTAACCAGAGAAACAAGCGTTGTCATTACTTGGTTTCTTCTCAAAGGAAATTGCCCAGCTAGCTCAATAGGCAGAGCAGGAGAGTTTAATCTCAAGGTTGCAGGTTCTTACAGTATTGGTCTCCTGTAGAGATTTACTTTGGTCTGTATTCTCCAAAGACTGATGACTTTGCTAAAAGAATCATTGGAACGTCAAAGGGAAATATGGAAAGGTTAGCAGATGAGACAACCACCTGTTGGAGAGGATTGTTTGGCAATGAGTGCTATGGCCTACTGTTGATGCTCCAGACGTTTACAAAAAGTTCACCGTTTTAAAAATAGCTGTTTGTGGAAGAAGATTCCTATGATGAGGCAGTTGAGGAACATGCCATGGAAAGGCAGAAGCTGTTCCAGGAAGCCTGCAGGAAGGAGAAAGGTCCAAAGGGAAAGTGCCACCCAATGAGAGTCTAAACCTGATGTGATACCCAAATATTGTTTTTATGGTGGTGATCTGATGCAGTTGATCAGAGATACCAAGGAAAGCATTCACGTCAAGGTCTGCAACATGTTGGGTAGAGCCTATGAAAATCACGTTGGCTAGGACAGCCCTTGGAGAAGAATGGCGCCAAGTACCACTGTTGTTTTTGAAGCTATTTCATGGAGAAATTAAGCTGAGAAACCTGTAGAAAATAACAAGCCACTCCAAAGGGGGAGGAAGGGGCCTTGTGACCTTACTACAGTCACATTGGGCTGTGGTTTCACAAAGAGGTTGAATTGTGATGAATTTCATAGGTGGAAATTCAAAACAATAGGATTGGCCTTGGGAGACTTTCCAGCATAGTAATTCATACCCAGTAATCAATTAGGCTGTACTAATTTAGGGCCGTAATGAATTATCTGAACAATTCAGATTATAAGAATAGGTGTCTAAAACTGTCTAATTAACCATGGAGGTTAATTGATACCCTGGAATATGATTGATGGGGATTTAATCATAGGGTCAAAATGGACTTGACTGTGTCAAGTAAAGACTAGGTGTCTTAAACTGATTGATTAACTGGGAAGGTTAACTAATTGATACCCTGGAATATGATTGATGAGGATTTAACCATAGGGCCAAAATGGACGTGACTGTGTCAAGTGAAGACTTGTTGTCTTCAAACAGATTAATTAACTGGGAAGGTTAATTAATATATGCTTGGAATATAATTAATGAGGATTTAATTATATTGTTTAATTGCCTTGACTGTGTCAAGAAGCTTGGTTAAGGTTAGCCAAAAGCAAACCCCTGAATTGTGGTTTAAAAGCATTGCCTAATGGATTTGCAAAGCGCCACTATCAAATTTTCTCAGGTGCCGCGGTGGCGCCTGGTTCAAGTTTCAAAGCAGTTTAACGGGTTTTAAGGCAAAAAACCATTAAATGAAAAAATAACTAAATGTAGACAATGCTGTCTATACATTCAGGATTGATCAGCTGGTTCCCAGTTGGAACAAGGATAGCTTAGATCATGAATATGTATATTCCACAGGGTTTGGCGCCAGAAGTCTGGATTGCTTCAAGCCAAAGCAATACATTTCCACAGAAAGAATATGGCAATTCTGGAATTTATTAGGGCACATTCTTATAGGTTAAGAGTGTGAAGATCTGTTTAGTTAAGATCTGGATTGGATGACGCTGTTATGTCATAAACCATGTGATAGGAATACAGGGTGATTCCAGAACCTAAGGGGTTTTCAGCCAAATGTACCCCAATTGGTATATAATGGAAACAGGATAATAATTAATAAAGATGATGCTTATGTGTGACAATGGTTGCTTTCCCCTCAATATTTTTATGTTTTATGCTTTTGGCTTTTGATTGAAATAAGACTACCATGGAATGAAAGAGATGGTCTGCAGCTAAGACTATGGGAAGCAAAAAATATGGAAGTGATCACCAGATAGTGACACATTTAACGCCAAGATTGCTTGCCTGGAATCCAAGCTCATCAAAGCTTACCTAAAGTATTCCCTGTCAAACCGTAAAAGAGTCAGACCGGGATAATGAAAAAGCAAGCATGAATTTCCTGGATCCGTCACATGGACCTACAGACTATGGCCTAGCTAAAGGAGTCATCCACCAGATTAATACTGGGGATGCGCCCCCTTTTGCGCTAAACCATATTGCCGTAGTAGGGTGGAAGACGCTCAAGTGTCAAAAGAACTCAGACAACTTCAGACGCTGGGTTAATGGCTCCTTCCCAAAGTCCTTGTGCCTCCACGTTACTGATTCTCAAGAAGAAAGATGGGGGACACCACATTGTAATGGACTATTGCTGCCTAAACTCTCTCACTAAGAAAGATTCATACCCTTTGCCCAGAATTGACAATGCTCTTAGACGGCTGGGTGGATCCAAGTTTTTCTCTGCCATAAATCTAGCTTTGGGGTACTGGCAGGTTGACTTATCATCTGAAGATCAAGAAAAGGCTGCACTTATTACTTCCAAGGGCCTTTTTGAACCCACTCATATGCCCCAGGGATTATGCAATTCCCCTGCCACATTTCAATGGGCTATGGACTCCATCTTTTTGAGACCTAAAACTCTCTTGTGTCCTTGTGTACCTTGATGATATCACTGTATTAAGCGCTACCTTTACTGACCACATGGAGCATCTCAAGGCTGTCTTCATCAAGATTTGTGAAGCTGGCCTGAAACTCAAACCCTCCAAATGCTCCTTCTTTAAGGAACGTCTTGAGTTTCTAGGACATGAAGTCACTCAGACTGGAATCTGCCCCATGAATCACAAGGTGGAAGCCATTGACAATATGCTACCTCCCACAAATCTTTGAGAGGTACAAGTATTCCTTGGTATGATGGGCTACTACCAATAATTCATCCCTGACTTTGCTGAGATGAGTGAACCCCTTGTCCAATTGCTTTACAACGTCCCCTTTGAATGGACTGACAGCCAACAACAAGCATTTGAAGCTCTGAAGGCCAAGCTCAAGGAGGCTCCTATCTTAGTCTATCCTGATTATGATAAAGAGTTTATCTTGTATACTGACACTAGTGGAGTAGCTGTGGGTGCTATCCTTGCCCAACTCAACAATGAAGGTGTAGATTGACCTGTAGCCTACTCATCAAGGGTCCTTAATAAGAACAAAAAGAACTACAGTGTTACCAAGAAGGAATGTTTGGCAGTGCTGTATGCAGTGAAACAGTTTTGGCATTACATCTATGGAACCCACTTCACAGTAGTCACAGATCACTCCTCCGTCAAGTGGTTACAACAGCTAAAGGAACCTGAAGGCCAGCTAGCACATTGGGCTCTACACCTACAAGGGTATGATTTCACAGTGGTACAACGTCCTGGGGCCCAACATCAGAATGCTGATGGCCTGTCAAGGATGCTGATCCTGGCTATCCATCCCGCTGATGCTGATTGACTATACAAGTTAATAGGATATCCTGACTCTTGGACCACTGAGCCTGAAGATATCTGCCTGACTCTACAGACACTATCCAAGGACACTATGATTTGTGATAGACATCTTTTCAAGAAGGTTAACAATGCCTACCTACCCTACATTTGCCCTAGTATGAGGATAGCCATCATACTCCAAGCTCACATTGACACTGGCCATGGAGGCATAGCCAAGACTCATGACTAGTTGCGCAACAACTTCTACTGGAAAAACATGCGCCTCTTGATCCCTGATGTCCTTGCCTCCTGCCATTCTTGTCAACTCCAACGTCCTTGTCCTTCCCAACACCAGATCCAACTCATCCCTCCAAAATATGCCTTCCATACGGTGAGTATTGATGCTGTTGGGCCCTTCCTCCGCTCTAGGTCAGGATGTTGGTTTATTTTGGTTACTATAGACCACTTTGGCAAATGGGTTGAAGCCAGAGCAACAAAAGATATAACAGATAGGACCACAGCTACTTTCTTGCTGCAAGACATCTTCTATTGGCATGGCTGCCCTCAAGTCCTGCTCTCTGACAATGGTATCAACTTTAATGCTTGCCTCATCACCTCTATTGTTGAAGCTATGGGGACTCACCAGTTGTTCTCTGCGCCATATAATCCCTCCACTAATGGAACTGTCAAACAAGCAAACTCAACTCTAGTCTCCATCATGAGAAAACTCACGCTCTCTGACACTGCCAATTGGGACATGTTCCTCCCTGCTGCCCTGTTTGCTTACCGCCTTAGTAGACACAGGGTGAAGAAACAATCCCCTTTTGCCATGCTTTATGGACAAGAGGCCACTACCCCCTCAATCTTGGAACCTCCTCTGATTGAGTATGATATATCTGTAAATCCTGAGACCCACGTGAAAGACCTAACCAACCGTATCATTGACATCCAGGCAACTGCCTACTCCACTGCTTATAAGGTTAAGGACTTGGAGCTCTCTCCATCCAATGCTGCTGGAGACCCCCTCCCCAAATACTAAGTAGGCAATGTAGTTCTCTACTATCAGAATTGTACAAGTGGTAGAGCCCACAAGCTGGATTCCCTCTGGGCTGGGCCCTGTGAGGTTACATTCAAGAAGGGCGTTGAGTACACTGTGAAGCTACTATTGTCTGGCTGTCCCTTTTCCTGCATCCACTCCAAATTCCTTTGCAAGTATCAACTCCCTCTGTTCAATCTTGAGGGGGGTGATGTTGTAAATTGTGCAATTAATCTTATTTTGATCTGGCCTTCAAATATTGATAGTTGCAAAGATTTGCCTGGTTTTGCCTTTGAGTTCAAAAATTCCTTGCCTTCTGCAAATGGGTCTGGTTCAATATCCACCCATTCCGGATTATTGTACCTGTCTGTGGTTGATCCTGGTATGACCTCATCCCAGGGTGACCCCCTCAGCCACTCTGTCTTCCTATTGAGTGATCACGCCTCTTGTCAACTATTTAAAGTAGAATCATTTCTGCAAATAAAGAAAAATTTATCAAAATTTGAGTTGTCTTTTTTAATCTTCAAGCTTTTTCCTTTCCTTTCTGCCAAAAGGACTTTTACATCTTGTTTTCCAGGAAATTAAGGTATGTGTCCTTAATTTTGCCCTGAAGGCTAACCCAAGGCTAGCTTCAAACCTCAAATCTTTTGTAATAAAGATTTCCTGCTGTGCCCTCCAGGATGTTTTCCCCTGGAGCCAAACACAACAAATATCAACAACTTGTGGTTGGTGAGTACTTTGAACGTCTGGGCTCCTTCTAGATAACATTGCCATTTCATGAGTCAGTGTATGATGGCAATCAACTCCTTATTGTATATAGGGTATCTTTGTTTGCCATCTGATAGCTTCCTGGATTCATATGCCACAGGGAGGAAGTCTTTTTGGGCCATTTGGATATGGAGGAATCCTCCTATGGCATAATCATAGGCGTTGGTTTTTAGCTCATAGACACCCTCATGGTTTGGGTATTGCAAGATGGGGGCGGTAACCATGCGCTCTTTTAACTGGCAGAAATGTTGATCTCACAAAGGTATCCAGACAAATTTGGTTGTTTTCCCCGTGATGGCTGATAGGGGGCTTTTAGGGCGCCCCAGTCAGGGATGAACCTGCGTACATATGCTACCATTCCAAGGAAAGTGCAGAGTTTGCTCTTGTTTCTTGGGGCTGGCATTTCTGTTATGGCGTGTATCTTGTTTGGGTTGGGTTTGATGCCGTCCTTGCTTATGATGTGACCAAGGAAGGGGAGTTCAGTTGAGAAGAACTCACATTTGGATGGTTTGGAAATCAGTTGGTTTTCTTGTAGAGTACAGAGGACTGCACGGACGTCTTCCCAGTGTTGTTGTAGGTTGGGGCTATATATGATGATGTTGTCTAGGTAGATGATTGCTCTCTTCCCAATGTGTTCCTTGAATACTTCATTCATGAAGGTTACAAAGGTACTGGGAGCGTTTGTCATGCTGAAATTGAGGACAAAACATTCAAAGGATCCATATTTAGTCCAAAATGCAGTCTTTGGAATGTCTTAGGGTTTCACGCAAATTTGGTGATATCCTGCTGTCAAATCAATTTTTTTTGAAGATTTGGGACCCTCCCAGGGCATCAAAAAGGTCATCAATTAGGGGCAGGTGATACCTCTTCTTTATTGTGACCTCAATGAGGGCGCTGTAGTCTGTGACTAGGCAGAGGCCTCCATCTTTCTTTGCCACAAAGAAGACAGCGGCATCAAAGGGTAATTTTGAAGGTCTGATGAGGCCTTTTTTTCAAGTGCTTCATCAAGTTAGGCTTTCAGGGCGTTGTCTTCTTGTGGTGTGAGGTGGTAGATGAGTTGCGCCTTAGGTACACTACCTTTTAAGTTGATCTCATGTTGTATACCCCAATCAGGTGGTAGCCTAGGTAATGATTCTTGGAATACAGAGGGAAACTTGTTGACCAGCTGGTCTCTAATTGGGTTTTGTTTGTGATGTATTTCTGTATTTTTGAAGTGGATGACTTCATATGTACACGTGCTCCAATTGATTTTGCTGACGTCGGTTTCCTTCTCTGTTTCCATGATCTTTACAAATATGTGATCCCTCATGAGGATGTCAATGTGTGTTGGGTACACATGATGGTGGACTTCTCCATACTGGATTGTGAGGGTGGCACTGTCCCAGTCAATGTGAGGCTTTGTCCCTTGCATCCAATCTAATCCAAGTATAATATCATATTTTGGGATTGGGATGATGGGCCACTAATTTTTGTTTGGACGTCTCCAATTTGTGCCCAGAAAGGTTTTGTCTCATGGGTAACTGGTGTGCTACAGTTGTTTGCCATGATGACTTTCTTGGTGTTACTTTGAGTGGTAGGTAACTTAATGAGGTCTGCAAAGCTCTTGTTGATGAGAGATTGATCTGCTTCAGTGTCAAATAGCGCTGTGCCCTGGTATCTGCAAAAATGTAAAGGATAGGTAAGGAGTTTATTTCCAGATTGTGCAGCAAACAGGAGATGGTTGCTGGAGAGAACTTGGATCATGGTGATGGAGTCCATGTCTTGTTCTCTGTACAAGTCTTGTGAAGAGGGGGAGGGCAGCTCGCCTAAGCACTCCCCTGAGCTTTTCCCTCCTTTTTGGTATCTTCAGTGCTAGCCTGGTTGGCTTGTGCAGTGCAATTCCCGTTTTGAGGTTGGGTATTGTTGGCTCAGTTGGTTTGCTTGTTGGGGAAAGGTGTTCTCTTAACTGCAGGGTTTTCCTTACACTTGTTGGTAGTGTGTAGATTGTCAGACTTCTGAGCTGCATGTTTGCCTTCTAGGAATACATCCTCAAGGTTCTTGCAGCAAGTCATGTCAAACTGACGTCTGATATGTATAGGAAGGCCAGTGTAGAAGTCCAGGCGTGGTCCAGGTTCATCAAAATTGATGGTGTTAGGCGCACAATCACGTAGTCCTTAATATACAGTGATGTATTCCTTGATGGTTCCTGTCATTTTGAAGGTTCAGAGTTTGGTCATGATCACTACTTCTGAATCTTTCATGGAGAATTTTTCAAGGAATGCGGCTTTGAATAGTTCCCAGTTTTCCTTCTGGTCAGGGTGTTGAGCTAGCCATTCAGTAACAAAGTGCAAGGCAGTCCCTGTGACGCGGAGGGAAATTTTGCTAACCCAGAGTCTTTGGGGGTACTCCACTTGTTCAAACTTGCTCTCAGTGCTGTTGATCTAAAGGGAGGCGTTTTCACAATGTAGACCTGCAAAGGCGCCAATCTCAGAAGTATGTAAGCGCTGAAACACAATGTTGGGTATCTCAGGTTGCGTAGACGCTGTTCTAGCTGGCGTGGTAGGGAACAGTCTGCGGGTTTTGAGGGCATTGTACTGGTCAATGGGTACAAGGAGATTATTGTAGATGACAAGTCCAGGGGGACGTCTTGTCCTACTTTGTAATCTCTCCAACCGTTAGGGAGTGACATTGCTTGGGTTCTTTTCTTGGGAGGAATTTTTCCTTTGAGTTGGGTAGGTATGGATAACCTACCTGTGCTACCACTGTCAAGTTTATACTTCTAGGAATTATAATAAACGAAATAAAGGGGAAGATTAAGAATAGAATGATACTTTATTGAATATGAATATAGCTTAATATATTGTATCATGACAATCCACATGTTGTCCATATACGTCATGGAGATCATGGGGCTTATCTGAGTAATGTTCCTCTTGAGTCACGTGGCTTAATCAAGTTGTGTTCCATTTAGGACCTGGATTGAGTGATCCCTGTCATAGATGGTTAACTGATAAAGGTTCCACTGGCTTATTGACTGAGTGGTGAACCACACAGTGGGCTGCTTGATGATTTAATTGGGTGTTAATTCCCCAAGAGGGAGTAATCAAAGATGTTGAAACACTTTAATAAAATGTGTTTTCATAGTTCTTTCCTCTTATTCCTGCCTTGACTTTTATTGGTTACAACTGGTGCAACTAATCAGGTTATTGACTTTCTTTGTCAAAAGTGTTACAATGAATTTGTTTGCAACTTTTGAAGCAGGTCACAATTTGTGCCTCACTTCATTGTATAAGTCACAAAATATAAAAGGAAGGCAATTTCCAAGGGTGAAACCAATGATTTCAATTTGTGCAAGGCATATAATATAAAATTACAATGATTTTTAAGGATAAAACATGTAATATCATTTTGTGCAAAGCGCAGTATGTAAAATCAGAACAGGTTCAGTTCTTGGATTATATTTTTCAACTGCAATTTATTAAAGGCTTTATCCATCATTATTTCACAACTAGGGCTGTTCTGGTTTTCACACAGATGCTGCTATATTTAGAAGCAGCACCACAGACAAATCCTGCATCCACTCAAATTTACTGCAGTAAATTCAAAGAAAGAGCAGGTGCAGGCCATGATTGGCTACATTTAAAGTAGCCAATTGCTGGAGCCACAGGAGCTCACTTTTCAAAGTGAGGGTAGGTGTCACCCTCTAAGCAAAACAAAGTGGCGGCATCCACCAATTATGAAACAAAATATAGCCAGTGCCACTATTTTTAAAAATTAGATGTGATAGCATTTGTCATCACATTTTAAATAAAGGGTGATCAGAAAGTGACCACCCAGAAATAAAATTTTAAAATCCATTTAATTACACAACAAACTCATTTGTGTATTATGTAAAGTAAATATACATAGATGCAAAATTCAATACTTTAAAAAATATATAGTTCTAAAAAAATATTATAAATAAGTAAAAAAATTTCATCAGAACTCAATTTATTAGTTAATTTTGCTATCTATATCTATTTTATAAAAAGATTCTATCAGTACCCCACTTTAAGTAAAATGGCAAGAGATACACTTGCTTGTTAAGCAACAACTTCAGCATCAGAACATAAATTCAATGGTGCTATTGATTTACTTAAAATACACCAGAACCATATGTCTATTTTAACCCCAAAGAAGCTCAAAGAAACCAGAGTGTCAGGAAATCCTGATCCATTAGGATTGACTGATTCATATTCCTTTTACTGAAGCTGTGGGTTGACTTTAGACGGGACACAGCCAAATTGACACAGCTAACCAGAATACGGAGAAACTATAATAAGATTGATATAGTTTCCAAGTCAGAAAACACCTGAGACATTCCGGGTCTCAGGTCACAGGCCAATCCAGAAGCTTCTATAATTAGATGTTAAGGATTCCAGATTCTAAATAGGGACGCAGACCCAACCCAGAGATTGATGTGGGAATAACAACATCCTGTTTCACCGAGAAGTGAGATGGAAGACCGCCCGTGCAACTATTGCACATTATACCAAGCACAAGGGCAGGTCAGCCAAATTGGGTGTCAACTTAGTTTGCCGTAACTAAGTCAAGGTATATCTAGGCTGAAGAGGAGAAATCAGCAGCCTAGAATATTACCTCATCTCAAACATTATTTGGGTTTTGAGATCCAACTCTAGGGGGTGAAGCTAGTAGCTTGGGGATGATAGGCTAGCTAGTAAGAGTTGTCCACAGCAAGACACCAGATTGGCTGCTAGCTGTCAACTATAAAGGGGCCTTCAAAGATCACTGGGAGAGCAGACAATTTAATACCCTTCAACATCACTACTAGTCCAAATAGTAGTGGTGTCAAAGTACAATAAGAGCAAATTATTGATACTTGCAAATTCCTGCCAAACCACCACAGACAGTGTTGCATCTCCAAAGGACCACAGGACTTCCACATCAATCAGATCAACAAACAACAGAACACAGCCCATTGTCACACAATAGAAGTACATATGTCTCCATACAGATTCACATATTCCAATATACCTAATATGCACAATAAAAATAATCTCTTTTCTTCTTCAAGATCCAGAAATCTTGACACAGAGCTATGCTAGCTGATAACTTAGATATTGAAATTATTTAGATATAAGAATAAAGATCATATCTATGAATTTATGTTTTTGTAGTTATTTTAGAAATTGTGAAATGTGAAATTTAGTTAATTAGCAAATGCAAAAATGCCAAAACCGCAGGCTTGACCCGCCAGCAAGGTTCCAATCAAGCGGGTTTGTGACCCGCAATCCAATTACCCGGTCACCCAAAGCCAGACTAGGAGGTCAACCCTAATTACCAAATCCAACAAAATGAACAGATGATGATCCTTTACGGTGGATACCTTTATTTGGCACTTGACTCATTATCAGGATCAAGCCACCCCCTTCTTCTATCATCTGTGTGATC
>QTSX02006905.1:0-13449 GCA_014839935.2 Entomophthora muscae
AAGAGTCCCTGACAGGGACCAACATCATCATATCCTGGTACAGTAGGTACTCTTCTGGTATTTCAGTTCCTAGTGTGTATGGTTTTCAATCCTCAGGGAGCCTGGATATAATTCTTTTATATATTTGTTAGCCGCAGCAAGCAGAGGAAATATGAGGAGTTTTGAAAAGAAAGATAGGATGGAGAACCCACCTATACTACAAATGTTGTAACTGTGCTGTTTTAGAAGAATTACAAGGGGAAAATCATTTGGAAACTAGATAGTTAATCTTTATTGGGAGATATGACTTATATAGTTTATGTGATTCATGGATAGCAGGAACATGATTATGGTGCTCACTTGGTTGGATGGTTAGGGAGTGGCTTGATCCTGGTAATGAGTCAAGCGCTAAATCAAGGCATTCATTGTATTGCATCATCATCTGCTCATGTTGCTGTTTAGTGAAATTTTAGTTGACTTCTGCATTTGGCTACAGGTCACTGGGAAGTCAGATTGCAGGTCACAAACCTGCTTAGTTGGAGCCTTTCCAGGGGGTCAACCCTGTTGTTTTGACATTTGATAAAAGTTAGTGGTTCATAGTAGAAGTAGAAAGGCAATACTGAAAGCACCATAAAATTACCTGCACCTAAAAAAGAAGTGCCAAGCTCTAGAATAATAATGCCTACACATAATGAACAGTTTTGGAACCCCAAAATAGCTGTTGATGTTTCTAACTTTTATGAATTATATAAAGATGCCACAGCCCACACCAGATGTCAGCTGCTCTCCAGAAGGAGTAACAAGACAGGCCTAGAAGACCATTCAAACTATATGGGCTATCCTCACCATGTATCTGGAAGCAGTAGCCAGAGATAATAAGTCACATTGTGGGGTAAATCCTGATTGGTTAACCCAGAACTGTGGTATAGACAAACCCAATCTTGCTAAAATCTGTGGTAGAGGGAGCCTCTTGAGCAATGAGGATGTTAGGAGATTATTTAATGGTGCTATAGTAACGGAACTAGGGAGGGAGATTCAAGTGGTGAGGGTGATAATTCTACTGGTCTGGGATGTATTCAGGCAGAGACAACAGAAGGGAGGAAGAATCTGGAGGCTGCTGAAACTGCAGGAAATATAGCTGGCTGGATTATTTAAGTGATGAAAGTAAGAGATATAGATTTTTAAAAATATAATAGACTCCTGCAAATCACAAGTGCTATCACAAGTGACAATTTTCTGCTATCAATTAGCAAGGAAAACCCCCAAGTAAAATATTCAAACCCTGGGACCCTAAGGGCTGCCAGCCTGCGGGCCCAGCTGCCTGTATTTTGTTGTGCTCAAATCAGAAACAGATTCAACTTTGGAGAAACCCCCAAACCCACCAGCATAAACCCTTCTACTTCCAAACCCTGCCCTCTGAAGGATCCTCTTAGCCTAGCCAATGGGAGCACCAACCCAGGCAATGTTCACACAATAACTTGGGCCATCACCAATGAAGTATTTCAGAAACTTCCCCAAGAACAAGGGCTGCCAGATGATGATAAATCCCATGTCTTAAAGAAGGAAATCAATATTCCATGCCCCAGCCCAGCCAATGAAGTTTTTGTCCAAGTTTAATGCCACCAAGGATTTTTCAAACCATGGTAAATGATACCACCCAGCCCAAAGAATTTTGCAAAAGGTTTCCCATGCCTGATGAGTATACTTGTACTCTGGGTCCACCAGAAAGGTTCTCATTGCCATTTTTACAATAAAGTGTTATGAACTTTTGGTTCACCCAAGTTATACCCTATATTCTTTTAGCACTTTACCATTTCTGTTTTAATCTCCTGGGTCCTGTCCTAACTTCCATTCCAGTCCAAGGAACTGTGGACCAATCACCCAAACTATTCCATCCCCCAAGAGCTCCCTATGGCCCAGTCCATTTCACAGAGTACCCTCCCAACACAGCTTAATTAGAATTTACCTTGGAAGAGATCCTGCTTTACAACCCAAAATCTCACTGTTGGGAATTTTAATAAAGCAATGATGCCAATTATGATGGAGCCCACGGATTGAGACTGTTACAACCAAATCCATTAAATTGGTAGTACAAAATAAAATGATATCAATTATGACAGAGCTCACATATATGAATTGCAGCTACCAAATCACATAAATTGGTAGTATAAACTATATGCATATTGGATCAGCAGTAGTCTGCTGACCTGAGCCTTAAACTAGCTAATGACAAGTGCTGCTGCAGCAATTAAATTATACATGATTTGCCGCTGTGGCACTTTAGAAATACACAAGCGCTGCCTGGCAATTGGATTAGGCGCCAAAGCGCCAAACTACTTTTACGCCAAGGCGCCAACTGAAAATTATTACAAGCACTGCAGCGCCGCCTGGAAAATATTGCAAGCGCCAAGGCGCTGGGTTTGATTCCCATATAATCTCAAATTCCCATATTTATCACATTAATAAGCATTAAGCTTGCAGTATGCCTGTCAGAGATCCAGTCTTAAGCAGCCGGCCCATCAATTTCAGGGGTAAATTGGGCCGTATTTTTTGCAGGCAGTGCCCACCACAAGAGGGGAGCTAACTTTAAAAGGTAGGAGGAAGACTTCCCTACCCAGGACCACAGGCCAGCGGCTGGGATTATAGTGTCAATCACCCCTGTGAGGGTAATGTAAACAATCCCAAACAGCTTGCCAGAATAATTGGTTGGGAGGTCAGGCAAGGAAGCAGGCATAGATTTTGGGGTCACAGGCGGTTCCATGGGCAGGTTGTAAGCAGGGAGATAGTTGAATTTTCCTCTGAACAACTTGGATGTTGAAAATATCCACAGGCCTTGTTGGTTGTATCTAATTGCAGATTGTATGCTGGCCAAAGGATCAAGTTCAAGTATCTTTTCCGGGGTGTATTCCTTGTATACAGATTTCAAAGGGTAGTTGGTAAAATGGACAGGTCCAAAAGGTACACCAGGAGGACAGAAAACTGCAAGTGGCGGGGCAGGCGGGCCAGGAGATCTTGAACTGAATTGGTAGACAGCAAATACAAAATAAGGCAATAGCTGTGTGAGCCAAAATAACATAACTTTTATTCAAAAATGGCAATAAGTTTAGAGCGCGGGGTCCTTTGGTCTATATAGTACCCCACCTCCAAACTTAAAATTTTCCATGGGGGGTTTCATCAAGGCATTGGGAAGGCCAGGGCTGGGGGAACTGGATGCTTGGGCCAAAAGGCAGCAAAATGACACTTGGCCCAGGAGTTCTTTCATTGGTCCAGAATCTTGAATTGGCTGCTTGATTGTCTTTCTCTGGTGTCAAGGTCATGGGATCAGCCTGCAGGCCCGTGCCTCTTTCCTGGGTTGGCTCTTGATTAGTTGCTGGTGTAGACTTCAAGTTCATGAAGCTAATAGTTTCCAAATCAGTACCTCCATTAGGCGCCGTGATTAGTCTTCCATTTGGAGCAATAACTTCCTTGTTTTGGCTTGTTTCACTGCATGGGCCAACATTCTCAGTATCAGCTTGTGAGGACTCAATCCCAGAAAGGTGCAGGCGGGCAGGTGGGTGGTCTTGCAGTCCACAGGCCAAGAGGCCTGGGGGAGTCCAGGATCAGGGTTTTGATTCCTGCTCCCGGGCCCAGGTTTCCAGAGAGGAAGAATTGTCAATCCTGACACCATCCCCTTCTTCCTCTCAGAGCCCTCTCTTCTGATTCTTCTTGTTCAGGTAGAGTTGGACGGCTTCTTGGGCATTAGTCAGGTTTCTCAGTGGTTCCCAAGTACTTTCTTCTAGTGGGTATCCTTTCCACTTGATGTAATACTGGGGTTTTTGGTAGTGAGTTTGGTTGCTGTGTATATATTCAACTTTATATTCCTCAGTACAGCCTGTTTGAATGGGTGGGGGGGCTGTTTTAATCCGTTGGTGGGAGAGAAAATTCCCATTTTTTAACAACAGGGAGCGGTGGAACACATCATGAATCTTCCAGGAGGGGGTAGGTCTAGCTTGAAGGCAACTTCACCAACTAGTTTGATGATCTTGTGGGGACCGCTTCTTCTGTGAGCTAATTTCCTGCAGGGCACGTGCAGGGATACATTCCAGGAGTCTAGGTATACTTTGTCTTCAACTTGTATGGGCTGGCCTGGGATTTGTTTGCAGTCAGCAAAAGCTTTGTATGTTTGCACTGCACGGTTCAGGTTGGTCAAGCATGTTTTTTGTGTGTTGTGAATCTGTTCAATCCAGGAGCGCCCAGTGGTGTTCAATTCCTTTTTGCCAATCTGGGGGTCTTAGGTGGGGTCAAACCCATAGTTGGCTTTGAATGGAGACATGCCTGTGGAGGTGTGGTCCTTACTGTTGTAGGCAAACTGGGCCATGGGGAGCATTTTGTCCCAATTGTCCTGATCAATGTTGGCATAGCATCAAAGATATTGTTCAAGGATCTGGTTTACTTGTTCAGTTTGGCCGTCCATCTGTGGGTGGTAGGAGGTAGATACACATCACTTGATTCTTAAGTCTTTCATCACCTGTGTCAGTAGTTCAACGTGAATTGGGGTCCTCTGTCTGTGATGATTTCCTCAGGTGTTCTGTGTTGCATGAGGATGCAGTTGTGGAAGTGTTGGTCTGTTTCTGCTGTTGTGCAATTGGTGGTGGTTGTGTCAGTATTGACAATTTTCCTCCTCTGGAACCCCAGGCCCAAGAGCAGGGATCAAACCCGGAACCTGGATCCCCCTGGGCCGCCAGGCCTGTGGACTGCGGGACTGCCCACCCACGTTTTCCTGGGATCAAGCCCCTGCAAGCTGACACCAAGCATATTGACCAATGCGGTATAAAGAGCCAAACCAAAAGAATCATCACACCAAATGGAGGAGTAATCACTGCGTCTAATGGAGGCAACAAAATTTCAGCCATTAGCTTTATAAGCTTGAAGTTTACACTGGTGATTGATCAAGAGCCATCCCCAGAAGGAGGCATAGGCCTGCGGCCCAATCTCATGACCACAACTCTAGAGCAAGATAATCAAGTAGTCAATTCAAGATCTCTAATCAATGACAGAACTCCTGGCCCGGGTGCCATTTTGCTGCCTTTGAATCAGAGCGCCCAGAACCACCAGGCCTGCCTTTCTCAATGCCCCAATGAACCCCCATGTAAAATATTAAGTTTGGAAGTGGGGTTCTATATAGACCAAAGGACCCCAGGATTCAAACTTATTGCCAATTTTAATAAAGGTTATGTTATTTTGGCTTACACAGCTACTACCTTATGTTGTATTTGCCATATATCATATCAGTACAAGATCTCCTTGCTCTCCTGCCCCTTTGCCAGCAGATTCCTGTCCTCCAGGTCCTTCTTTTGGCCCCGTTAACTTCACAGAATACCCTTTGAAACCTGAATATAAGGCTTACACCCCAGAAAAGATATTTGAACCAGATTCTTTGGCCTGCATACAATATGCAGTTAGATACAACCATCAAGGCCCATGGATATTCTCAACCCCCAAATTTTTTAGAGAAAAGTTCAACTATCCACCTGCTTACAACCTCCACATCAAACCACCTGTGACCCCTAAGCCTATGCCTTCTTCCTTGCCAGACCTCCTAACTGACCACACTGGCAAGCTGTTTGGGATTGTGTACATCATCCTCACAGGGGTTATTGATACTATTATCCTGGATGCTGGCTGGTGGTCCTGGGCAGGGAAGTCCTTCTCTTACCTTTTTAAGTTAGCTCCTCTCTTATGATGGGCTTTACCCACAAAAAAACCCGGTCTGATTCACCTCTGAAAACAACAAGCCAGCCGCCCAAGACTGGATCCCTGACAGACCTTGTGACTTTCCCCATATGGTATATTAATCATAAGAAAAACCAATAAACAATACCCTATTCTTACTATCCCTGTCCTTTCTATTAGACTTTTGTCTTCCCCAAATCAAATACTGAACTCTCATTGGTTCAGTTGCAAAAAAGGCAAAGAAATAAAAGGTTTAACCAAACCAGCCAGACCAAGAATCCAAATGTGGCAAGTTTGTGCAGCATCTTCTCTACAGAGGAATGTTGTTACAGAAAAGCTGTGATATTAACCCTCAAAAGCTCTAAACTTTAGCCAGAAAAGTGAGCCCTGCTATCATATTACAAGTTTGCCTGACCATATACAAAAGTTACAAGGATTGAGAAAAGAATGCAATAAGAATATTTTGGTTTTTTGCTTCTGTTATGTTGGTAAAACCTCAGTATGCAAGACTAATGGTGATCAAGGACAGTGGGAATCAGAACCATTACCCTGAGATGCTGTGCTATGCAAAATGTTTCAATGTACTACCCACAAAGGGCTCTGCCAAACGTGAAATATGCATATCTCAAAAAAAATATTATTTTGGCTCTTCAACTAATGCAGTAAGACAAAACACACATATATCTAGTTTAAAGGCAAAAAGAAGAGCCAGAGAGACCAACCCCCAGGAAAAGGCTATCCCTGTTTTCAGTGACACCTGGCAGTTGATTCATGTAGTATATTCATAGGTTTTTCAGCAGTGCACATCATCTTTTTTACTGTTCTTTATACTAGTAATATATAAGATAAAAATAAATAGTAGAGGGACAAAGAAGGCACAGCTCATAACCACCTCCACCAGGGACAAGAATCTTCACCATGGCTGCTTACAATCTTGTGAGTTTAAGACTTTTCAAAGAAATTTGATCTGCCCTACCACAGCTAAGCAGCTAGAAAAACAAGAGCCCGGGTGTCTGATGGCCTGCCCCTTGATATCCTTGATAATGAGGATACCCTGGAGTATCAAGGGGAAGAAGTTGTAATAAGGTTCTCTGACCATGGGTTAGTTCAGAGCCTAACTTGACCAGCTACCCAAGATGGGTATGAATAAATAATGTGATCACTTTTGATGGCACCCAATGTCACTTGAGATCTTTCCACTCTTGCTTTCTGGGTAGATTTACCCCTCCAATTGATCTTGTATGAGTATATCTTATTGTAAAAGCCATAATATGGCTGCTATTGTTTAGATATATAAGCTATCTCTTTGAGTTTCTGTTTTATTGCTGAAGGGAGTAATTAAGTGTGCGCCACTCAACAGGATGGGACCCAAGGACTTGCACCTTGATACACTTAATTGCAAAGTGAGGCAGTTTAACCCGCCCATGATTGGGATAGCCCATACTATCCCTTATAAATCATATCTTTTCTTGGTATAAACCACTCATGTACCCACTTCTCTTCATGTAACTATTGCCTATAGCACAGCTACATCACAACAAACTTTCAAGGATATGGATGTACTGGTATTCTGGCTGGTACCAATATACATAACATCCAGCCATTGCCTGGTTTAGTACCAATCCAATATACTGTTCTACATACCAAGAAAAGCAACAAATCAATATCACATGACTTGTCCAAGTATCCAGTGACTTGAACCCATCCTGCACATGACCTTCCCTATCTTTTATCTGGCTATATCTCTGCCACAGCACAAGCTATATAAGTCTAAAGTATTATCCAATAAAATATACTTCCTTCTTCTTAAATCCATATTTGAAGCTTCCCCAAAAGTCGCTCCTCATCAAAACGTTAGAAACTTAACTTCAAATATAAAATATGAATAGCAGCATACCTATATTATCACTTTTAGTTACACATTAACAAACGAGTTACTTTTATTAAAATCAGATAGCAGTGGCCCAGCAAGGGGCGATTTACAGCAAAATCTGCAGACGTGAACGGAAATCAACCACAAAGGAAGTCTGTACAGCTTTATAAAGCCAGGGTTCGCCCAACTGTAAATGAAAACTTAGGTGCGATAGTAGGATTGAACATAATTCAAGCCAAAAAATCGAATTTGAAGAGGTTAATGTCAGTGTTTTGAATCTTTAGGTGCTTCTTAAGATTGAGACAGTTTCACTTAATAATAGCCCGCATAGGGATTCTGATCTTGAGGAAACCCGTCTGATTCAGGATATTCAGAAGGAGTTTGCCCATTTGGAGTTTGAGCACTATTTCCTTCAGGTTTAGGAATCACACTCTCCCATATCTCAATACTCTATACAGAATCAGCATTAAATAGAGAGAGATCTTGCCTTTTTGAAAAACTCTACTTTGGTGCGAGAATAAGTTACAAGAGCATCTTTGAGATCAACTGTTTTGGAATGCTGGAATATTTCAAATTCTTTTAGAACCTCCTTGGAAAATGCTGCACACTCGGCATCAGACTTGGCTACAGCATCTTCGAGCTAACATAAAGTCAACAGCAGGAAACAGCAAGAAATACCTCATTGATCTTCTCCTCACATTTAGCAAGGCGTGATTGTTTTGCTTGTTCTTGGTCAATGCCCTTCATACCTTCGTATTTATCTTTGAGGAAATTTGACAACCCGCCTGCTCTACCAGTGCTCCGGATCCTATCGAGTTCTCCAACTTGTGCTTGAAGGTAATTGGTTAACTCCTGAACATCAAGTTGCTTTTGTTCCCGAAGTTTCAAAACAGACTAAACTTTAGACGAAAGCTTAAAAAAGCAGCTACCTTCACGCACTGGCAGTAGGCTATATATTCTCGAATGTGACTCAAGTAGTACATATCTTCGTATTTGTTCTAACAATAAGCTAAAGCCAATGTGTGCCGTTTACCGAATTCTTAATTTCTAAGGCGTAGTCGCTGATGGCTCCGGAATACTGACTCAAAGAATCTTGCATACCAGTTTCTAACAGTGAAAGACTGGAGACTGCGTTGCTCAATTCAATATATTCCGTCTCGATTTCTAAACGAATTCAGCTGATGGCTCTGACGCCGAACAATACCAGTGTTGCGCTTTAGGATCCTTTGATGCATTTTCTCAATAGCTGATAAGTTCTCCTCGAACTTGTCTATTTCATCTTTGATTTCAACAAATACGGGATCCGGCCTTTTGATTTTAGTAAAGGCGTTCACGATGCTTTCACTGAGGTTTTCTAAAAGGCCTTCTCCGTGAACACGGACTGAACTTGAACTCTGTGACACATTAATCCAACATTCGTTTACGGAGGTTTATCATTAATAACATACCCAGTCTGGAGAATCCAGAAACTTCTTCATGTACGGACTCCTTTGGAGAGTTGGATGTAATGCCAGTCGATTAAGAAATCTTTCCAGGCTTTAAATAAAGTAAGAGATCAAAAGTAGGCTTGAAATAGTTACCTAACGCGTCTTTTTTCAATAAAATCTTCACTAAAGCGATCTCCAGTCAAGTATTCTTATGCTGTGAATAAAGGGTTTTAAAAAATAGAGAGTACCCATGCGGTGTTTTTCGGGTAAAGGTGGTATTACGCTAGCTGGATACTCTTGAGTGAGTCCATTAAAAAGCCAAACGAAATCTTGAAAGCGTCTTCGCACTGAAACTTCAGGGGCGGTAAATGAAGGAAGAGAGGTCTTTAAAGGGTGTTATCGGGGAAGGAGAAGCAAAAGTCTTTTTACCTTTGTAGTGACTAAATAGCTTATATGAGCATCAGTAGTGTTTTCATTTTCTTTTTGGTGTTCGGAAACAAGTATCTCCATAGGAACTATTCTTAATCTCTCAGAGATAGGATCCCTAACAATTTGCGTTTTTGCTTTATCAGCTTCATCAAAACCTTTGCTGGCATCTTTAGAAGTGCTTGGTACATTTTGGTGGGATCGAAAGCCACCTGAATCTCTAAAGGAATCACACTAGCAAAACATTTGTAAGAGTTCTATTGGAAGTATCGGTCAAGCCTACCTCATCAGAAAATCCGTTGTGGTATGGGTTTTCTTGAGGAGAAAGAAGGGGTGGTGAAATTTTTGTAATTGATTTGGAATCTGTTTCCCAGGCTACATTACTATAATCATAGCTGTCCATATCTCAGTTAGTGTGAATTTGTTTATTTGAAATCAATTATTAAGTGGTTAAAGAGTCAGCTGCTGTATAGTGGCTTTGATAGCACTTATGGTTTTGTCTGGATGGGTGGAATGACTTATGTCTAGCCCTTGAGCCACCCTGCCTTTTTAACTATGGCTAAGTTTGCTGCGATTGCAGCTGAAGAATCCAAACCTGAAAGATGATTGGCCAGTGAAGTAATTATACCACTAAACTGAGAATTAAGGTTAAAACCTCGTCAAGTTGTATTTGTCTAAGGTTGATATGAAGGATAAGCATCATGGAGTTAAATATTTTTTACCAAAGCAAATTTAAATTCAACGCTTAAAAATTGTTTCTGATATAATTTCAACGTAACTTGGACAATAAGTTGATTGATAATATCTGAAATAGCAACAAGTCAAAGTCCTTGGTTCTTTAAACTTTTAAAAGTTATCAGCCTACGGATAATATAAATTTACTGATGTTTTAAGTTGTGATGGACGGTTTTTGTGCAGCATATAACTTATTTATCGCTATTAGCAATATCATTCATGTACCCATTAAGCTAAGCACTTTCTGATATTTAGGAGTTCATTTAGAATATAGATTAGAAGTTACCTTATAATTTAACAGGCTAAATGCTGGAATTTTCGGCCTTCCCTAATAATCTCTTATATTTTTATCGAAATTTATGGCATCTTTTCTGATGAAGCTCAAGTCTTTGAATCTTTCTCTTCGTCTTATAAAACTTCAAACAACTTTCCATTCAACAAGAATAAGAGTCTACCAAGAGTGCTGGACTTGATAGTACTTCATTTATTAGTATTTTTGAGGGACAAGTCAACAAAATAGTTATACTTGATTAGGTAGGTTTCTGTTCATCAAATGCAAGTTGAGACAAGAAAGTATCTTTGCAAACTCAGTTGTCTCAGCGGTTCTGAACCTAGTAATAAAAGCTCTAGGACTTGTTAGATTTGGAACCGTTGTGACATGAAACGCTCACAGATCAATTTTTAAAATAAGAGTATTACTAGGTCTCAAAGGCTAAAATCAGAACAGTAAGAGGAAATTAGAGCTTCCCAAAAATAGAAGAAAATGTAAGATTTGAATTTAATAATTGGTCTGAAATAGATTTATGTAAGGTTTAACTCCAAGAGATGCTACACAAAATCAAATTTTAGATCGGTGCACTCTAACTAAGCCCAAAGATAATTTAATATTCGTGTAATACCAGCTATGCCAAAAAGTACTCTAAGTTTACAGATTCAGGTGTAGGATGATCAAACCAGATCCAACCCTCACTTTTCACCTTCAAATAGCAGATTTCAGCCGCTAGATTCACTAGTAGTTTTTATTTTAAATTCATATAAACTTAGCACTCTTATTCTAGTTTCCCTCAACAACCTATCATAAATAACATAGCAGATGCATGTATTTTTACATTAGTTTTTATTGCACTCTCTATTGTATATTTATGTTTTCTGAGAAACAGACCCAGAATCATCACATAAAAGGCAACAGTACCCATATTGCCACTTATAACTCTGGCACAATAATGAGGCATGAAATCAGTTTCCTAATATCGTTAAAACTTTAATCATGTCATTTTTATTCGGCTGCACTTAATGCCCAAACACTTTTGCTATAAAAAATTAAGCACTGCATATATGGTACTCTGAAGGGACTCAAAGAACTCAAAAATAAAATGAGAATATATCACAGCTAATAAGAAGAATGAAAAATAATGTAATTAAACTCTTTACTTGAAAATTATTCTACTCTTCAGTAAAATATTTCTCTCTAAAAATCAAGCTCCAATAACCCAAAAAGAAATCAAATAGGCCTCCAGGCATCAATATAACATGCTATATAGTATGAAATACCTATTGTATATATAATTTAACAATCACTGAATTATCTTAAGTTTTCTAATCGCGGTGAAAAATATAATGCATTTTATTTGGTCGAACTATGTCAGGATTCTGGGGTGTTGACTAACTAAAGGATTCAGTTCATAAGCATGGATGTACAGCCCGAGCGGTCAAGAGCCGAGTTCAACAGAGTAACACAGGTGCCTGGGCCAGGAGAATGATAAACCAATAGCAGAACCAGATTCTGGCATGAATCAGGCTACTATTTCCATGTTAGAACAGATCCTGAGTTCACTACACAATTAATGAGTACAACTCAATAAGGCTCCTATTGCAACTGAACCAATGATAGTTCAGTATTTGATTGGCAAAGACAACAGACCAATAGAAAGGACAAGAATAAGAATTATAAGATAAGGTTTATTGGTCGTTATTGTGACTAATATACTATATGGTGAAAGCCACAAGGCCACCAGGGGGTGGCAAGGGGGTTCCATATAGGGTTTGAGGACTAAGGAATAACTTGTGCAGGGATCAGCAAATTTGAATTGGCAGCGCTCTTAATTAGGAGATTAAAGCCCACAATTTGACCTCACCTTCAGATTGATCCATGTCGTTAGATACGTCATGAGGCAACTCATTGAGCGCCCCCTGTGTATTGTGAGATATGTTGGCAGGCAAAAAGAAAATCTCAGTTGAAACAAGGAAAATATTCTTAGGGGGAATGTCAGGGCCCAAGGGCTTCTGACTCTGAATCATTAAATTGAAGATTGGGTATATTTGATTTATTTATTTCAAGGACCAAAAATGACCACAAATGAACTAGAAGAGAACTAGGCTCCTTTTATACCATCTGATCTGATTCTTTCAGATCACTCTCAGAGGTTCTTGAGTCTTCATCTGGGGGCTCATTCTGTGATTCTGAGACATCAGCTGATTGTATGGCATCATATTCCTTTGGGAACCTTCAGAATTTGCGCCTTGCTTCCATTTATTGTCTAAGAATAGTCCAAATTGAAGCTCCTGCTCTATAGCTTCAATTTGAGCGTAAGGATCCCCAAATCCAATCAGTAGCAGCTGAGATACAATAGTGTTTGTCTGGGTGGCATTAATTGTTGTCTTCATAGGCCCAATACCTAATCTCCATTCCTTTTTGGGACGTGACAATGAGTTTCCCTGGTTCAAATATTCAACTCTTCATAACTTCTGAACTAGTTCACCTAGGGAGGCCATCAAGGTGTTATTTGACAGCAAAGATATAATCTATCAGCCCAGGTAGTTAAAACACAACTTCCAGAGATAGCAATGTCATGGCGGCTCATGACAGGAAATCAGAATAATAATTTGAAGACAAATATAAAGGTTGAGCCAAGAGACAGCCAAAGAGTCTGCTGCTAGCTGAACTACAGCAGTGGTAAAATTATTGAACACTGGGGCCAGGAGGCCCAAATTTTCAAGAATTTTTGAATAACTTCATTTATTTTTCAGTGAGTAAAGTGTCCAGAAATAAGTTTCTAGAGGGGAATAGGGAAGTTTTAAAGGAGTTTAGGATGGGGGAGGTGGGAATTCTAAGAATTTAGATTGGTTTGTCAGGGCCCAGAATGAGCCAGACAAAACCCTATATTGCATAGGCTTAAGGCCTTATGACCGTACAGTAGTTTTAAAAGCTATGGCAACAACCAAAAAATACCTCAGATTTAAACAAAATGATTTCAGATTTGAACAAAATCCAAGTCGTGCAAAATTCAAGATTCAAGT
>QTSX02006906.1:0-13363 GCA_014839935.2 Entomophthora muscae
TAAACTTTAAGCCAATCAGGAGCCAAGTGATAAAGTGATTGTTGTGACATAAAGGGTCATTCAATAATTCTTTGATGCATGTGTACTAATTAATATGATTGGCTGGTTGTTTTGCTATTGTGTGCCATTGTTGCTGTGGCAAGTTATTGATGGACTAGTGCCCAATCAGCCACTGGGTTAGCACTAGTCCATCAACAACTTGCCTCAGCAGCAATGATGCACAATGGCAAAACAACCAGCCAATCATATTAATTAGTGCACATGCATCAAAGAATTATTGAATGACCCTTTATGTCACAACAATCACTTTATCACTTGGCTCCTAATTGGCTTAAAATTTATCATTAAGGTTTTGAATTTGGATCAGTAACAACTTTATCTAAAATCAGTTAACCTATAATTTTCTAATTCAAATTTAGCTGATCACCAAACTGTTGTTAATATTTTCACAAGGGGCTGTGTCAAAGTGCTAAAAATAACTGTGTTCTGGATCTAGATACACAACATAGTAAATATATGATTTTATAGAAATAAGCTGAACATAAAGAATATAGCCAACTATAAAAAAAGAGAACATGAACAATTTAAATTCAAAATAAAGATAATATAAATAGAAAAAATTTGGTGACAGGGGGTTTGTTGGGGCGGGGAAGAGTGATGCCTAGGAGGCAGAATAGCACAGGAAGGAAGAGGTAGAGGCAGTTCTGGCCTGGGGGGTCTGGAATTGGGTGGGTTGGGCTTGCGGGTTAGGGGTGTTGGTGGCGGGGGTGGAGGCAGGAGGATTTTGTGTGATGGCTGCCATATACACACTTGTCGTATTCCTCATTGGTCATTGGCTGGATGGGCTGGTAGGTGGCAGTAGCACATGGTGGGAGGCGCTTGTCTTTACGTGATTGGTTACTCATGTTCACATGAAAAACCATTTGTGCAAACAAGTCAGCCTCCAGTTGGTGACCAAAGAGAGAATTGTGGTCAAGGACCCCAGGATAGAGGCCGTTGAAAGCCTGAGGGTGGCGCTCCTGGAGTGTATCTCTAATATTAAAGAACACAACATCAGCCAGATGGATGTCAATGTGACCAGCTGGGTACACAGAGGCCTGGTGTCCGCGTTCCTGGATGGCCTTGAGGGCAGTGGAGCTACCCTCCATCTGGTGGCTCAAGAAAACCTGGTACTTGGAATTTGAGCCATCCCAGGAGTTGAGTAATCCACCAAGAATGTGGCTGTACAAGTTGCCATTGATGAAATCTGGGTTTGTCTGATAGTAGACAAAACCCTTGGCTGAAACAGCCAGAAACGCACCAATGAAAGTCCCCTTCTTGTCCTTCTTATTTCCTTTTTAAGTGGCAGCTCTTCCTTGCTTGCCAAAATCATCAAAAGCTATTGATAGCTTGTAATAGGAGATGAATATGACGTCATCTGTTAGACTAGTCAAGCATTTGACTAGGGTGGATTTGGTGGCAGGATCATATGGATAATCCTCAGCGCCATCCCATTAGTTGCCAGCAACATTGGTCAGCACACAGACTGACGCCACTTTCCCATACATCCAGAGCTGCACCATGTGCTCAGACACCCAAATGCTATGGTGTGCAAGTTGCTTCCGGACCTGGGTCAAGGTAAGCTTGGGGTCCCTCTGGAGGAGGTTGAGCATGATTGGGTATGCCTCAGTTGATCTGGGACTCTTGGGGCCTTCTTGGGCTTCTTGGCCGCCCCAATCTTATTCCTCCTGTTCATCATGCTGTTGAATTCCCGCATGACAGTAGCTTGGGTAAATTGCAATTGGTCAGCAATCTGGTCCCATGACAGACCCTGTAGGTTTAGTGCCACAATTTCCTGAAGAATTTGGGCAGTGATAATTCTGCGTTTGGGGCGCTGGGCAGGGGGAGCTGAAGCCTGATTGGCTGTAGGGAGGGGCAGGTTGGCTAGCAATGGCGGGAAGTTGTTCCAAATTGAGGTTGCCATCCTGATTGGTTGGTTGGTGGGCAGCTTGTGCAGGGGTGGGTGTGGGAGCAGGGGCAACACTAGATGCAAAGTGACTCTCAAACAAGTCAAAGCCATATGGGTCAGGGGTCAGTAACAGGTCAGCTTCCTTGTTACCTGTCTCAAAGGCTTGGGTGTAAACAGGTTCCTCCATGTTCTGAGCCTTTCCTCCATTGAAGCTGGCCTGGCTACTGCTGGCTTGGCTGCTGGCGCTGTCAAAGATATTGCTGTTAAAAACCATTGTAAAAAACCTAGGTTAAAATCACTAAAAGTAGAAATTTTAAAAATTAATGATTTATTTTTATTGTAATCTCCAGTCCATATTTGAAAGGTTCTCAAAACCATTTTCATACAAATCTGGAGCCATGAAAATGGATAAAATGCCTCTGTTCCTAAATTGGATAGCTGTTGATTGGCTGTTAAACTGTTATTTTTCTATTTTAGGCTGCTCATACTACACATCTTATGTGACTTCATTTTGTTTTGTGCTTGTGAAATCTTGCTTCTAGATTGCTCTAATTTTGTTTCATTTTAGTCCTTTTGTTGGTGCCTCATATGAATCCTGCTTGGATTATAATATACTCCAGAATAGCATCCATCCATCTCACTTGTTGTGTCAGTTCATTTTGTTTGTGGTTTACATTACACCGCTTGATGTTTGATATAATTTTGTATAATGGGCTAGTAAAATTTTGTTTTTTTGTTTGACAGTTCATTTATTAACCAAAAATATTTAAATTATTTGAATCCTGAATCTTGCGCAACTTGGATTTTGTTCAAATCTGAAATCATTTTGTTTAAATCTGAGGTACTTTTGGTTGGCGCCATAGCTTTTAAAACTACTGTATCACCCAATTGATTCAATGTTCACAATGTATAGGGGAAAATAAGGGGAAATTACATATGACGCCAGGCTACGCTATATCAATTCCCCCCTTGCAATTCTTGCTTTCCATTTTTTAAAAGTACATATTCACGTCTAAAATCAATTAAGCAAAAAATGTAAGAAAACATATGAAAATTTGCAAATATATTTTTTATCTCCTCTAGACAACTGGGTACTTTTTAACCCCAGTTTTATAAGCTAGTTTTTGAGAAATTCAAGTTTTACTCTTTTGCCTGTTTGAGGTAGCTCCACCAGAAATTTGTTAATTTAATATAAAAAATGGTCAAAAACACTATGTTTTTGAGCTATGGCACCTTGATTATGTCACTTCAAAAACGCCATTTCAACTGCAAGTTTTCAGTCAAAACTCAAAGTTTTGCATACTTGTGTTACTAGTAAAAAATTATTTTTACAAAATAAAAAACAATTGTAATTTCAATATTATATATTTCAAAAAATTTTCTACACTTCTATGTAAAAATAATACTACTTTCACATTAAAAACATTTTCCTTTTTCTCTTTAAAAACAGCCCCCAAATTTCCCATATTTTGATACTAATTCACTTTTAAATGCCTCCCAATCCTACCACCAAAGCTGCACCCAAGGCATCCAAGGCCTCTAAGTCCAAGGTCACTCCTCCCAAGGCCAAGAAGGCTAAAAATACCCCTAAAAAGCAGCCTGCTAAGGGTAAAGCTCCCCCCAATACACCCACGCCTTCCCCTGAACCTGAGGAAACAATCCCGACCCCTCCCCACTCTCCTTTTGTTTACTCTCCTTCAGATCCCCAGGAAAAGTTATTCAACTTTAACTGCCACTCTGATCCCACCTCAGAGCCTGAAGAGGAAGAGGAACAGGAGCCTGAGCCTGGTGCTCCTGTGGATGAGCAAATTGAGCTCTGGGATCTAAATACCGTCAACAATATCTGCAATTGAAACGGCACCTTTACTGTGCCCATCACATACCCAGCCAGCTACCCCATAATGACTAAGAAAGGGGGTGTCAGCTTTGTTTACAAGAGCTACAGCTTCATCTGTAACAACAAGAAGAAAGCAATCTGCCAACATCACTACAAATGTAATATTGTTGGGTGCCCTGCTAGGCTCACTACATATGGGTTCACTAGATTCAAGGCCCTGACTACTGGCCATGACTGCACTAAGCCTTTCAACCCCTTGTACCAACTGATCCGCTGGTTTCTTTGCCAGGTCATCCCAACCACCAAAGATCAAACTGCCACTGAGGTTGTCAATGATGCCCTCCTCAATTTAAACAACACCCAACTTACCACTGTTGGTGACGCCTCCAAATTATAGAGATATCTCACTGATCAGAGGTATGCTCTGGGCACTGAAGGAATCAGTGCTTCATCAATTGATCAATTGATCAATTGATCTTTACTGAGGAACAAAAACTATCTTGTCATGAGGAGATATTCTTTCTCCATAGCAATAGCCAACATGCCCCTGAGCGCATTATTTGCTTTGCCATCTCCCAGGATCTGTGCACCCTGTTGAAATGCAAAACATGGCTCACAGATGGCACTTTCTCCACCTGCTCAAAGCTGTTTAGCCAGCTTTGGGATATTCACAGGCAGATGGGAAATCTAGTTCTTCTCTTGGTCTTCTTTTTCCTCCCAAATAAGAAGCAGAAAACTTATGTCTGTGCTCTTACAATTTTAAAGGCCAAGTTAGATGAGATCCTCCCAACCATTGAAGAGGAGCCAAAGGAAACCAGAGGGCGCAAGAAGAAGGCCCAGTCCCAGGAAGAGGAAGAGGAAGCCACCCCAACCAAAAAGCAGCCAGAAAGCCTTCCCTACCATGAATATCTGGTAGTAGATTTTGAACAGGCTCAGGCAAATGCTTTTATTAGAGTCTTCAAGAGCTCTCCCCAGGGATGCTACTTCCACTTCTGGCAGGCACTCTGCCGCTGCCTCCAAAAGTGCTCTGATCTTCATGAGCTGGTCAACTCTGAAGGCTCTAAAGAAGCCAAGGATGTGTTCAACTGCTTTGCTGCCCTTGCCCTTGTGAGAAAGGAGGAGACCAATGCCTTTTACGACGCCCTCCTCTGCCATCCCTATATCCTTGCCAACCAGGCAGCCTTTGCTCTGTTCATTGAGTATTTTGAAACTCAATGGGTTGGAGTATTTCAAGGAGCCCACCACATCATAAAAGACAGTGACTCAATCACCTGGAACTGCTATAAGCAGGTAAAAGATGGTTTAATCAAGACCACCTCTTCCCTTGAAGGGTGGCATAGCCAATTTGCAACAAGAGTCCGGGTTCAGAAGCCCAAATTCAACAAAATAATGGTGCATTTAAAAACCCAGCAAGCCATCTCTGCCTGGCTCTTCAAGACTGGCATGAAGACCAAGGACAACCCCCCAAGCAGACTAAGGCGGTAAAGAAATATACTGAAATCAACAAGGTGGTCCTTGCCTACTATCCCAAGGATAGAAAGCTTGAGCATCTTCAGGCCATCTTCTGTTGCTCTTTCAACTAATGTTTGAGCCTATTTGCAATAAACACTTCTTTATCTTCTCTCTTAATTCCTTTAATTTTATCATTTTTTGACTTTTATTTAGTATTTGGTACAAATATCTGCTTGTTTTAAAGTATAGATCATAGTTACAATAGATGAAAATGGTTGTTTTTGTGTATATTTTGACTTTTGGGATTAAAACAGCCTTGTTGCTACTAATTGACCCCGTTTTTATTTTGCAGATTTGGAATTATGAGGCTTTTTCAAGCCTAGAAATGCTTTTAATTTTTATTTTTTGGGAATTTTTTGGGTTTTTTTTGGAGTTCAAAAATTCTAAAAATTTAAAACCTGTTTTTCTTAGTTGTAATGCTGTAAATTGAAATGGTGTTTTTACTATAAAATTGAGATAGCTAAAAATTGAGATAGCGTTTTTCAAGATAGAGTTTTTTAAGATGCCGTTTTTTAAATGGCGTGTCCTACCTGGGTTGAGGGGGGAGAACTTGATTGGCAGGGGGTGGGTTCTGGTTGATTGGGATAGTTGGCTGGGGACTAGGGTAGCCTGAGGACCTAAGGGGTGTTGTTGCCTTGATTGTCTTGGAGGAATTGACAATAAATTACATCAAAATCAGACTCAGGGAGAACACTGATTGGCTTGTATGCCAGGGATTTGTGAGGGGGCAGCTGTGGGTCCTTTAGTGATTGGCTGCTGCTGTGGGTGTTCAGGGGCATCTTTGTGAAAATTTCAGCAACCTTCTGACAGGAGGAAAGCATGGTGTGGTTGTGGGCTGCACTAACCACCTGGTTGAAGGTCGTGGGGTTGGGCTTGAAGATGGTTCCCCCAATGAGGAAGAACAACGTGTCTCCCAGGTGTGGATTGGCATGCCCAGAAGGAAAAATTGAGACGTTGTGGCCATCTGCTAAGATCTTCTTGGAGGCCATCTTAGTGCACTCCATTTTATGGCTCAGGAAAATCCTAAATTTGGAATTGACTGAGCTCCAGGTGGAAAGAAGGTTGGAGAGGAAATTTCCATACCAGTACCCATTGGTGTAACTGGTTGTAGTTTGATAGAAAACAGTCTCTTTTGGGGAAGCTGCTAGGAATGCACCAATGCCAATCCTCTCTGTTTTTTTTTTACCCTCAGGGGTATTCTTTTTACCCAAAGTGCCATAATCCTGCGCTTTTAATAACAATTTATAGTAGGCTATAAAGATTACGTCATCTGAGATACTTGACAGGCAGCAAGTGATTGTGGCGCCAATCACAGGGTCATAGGGCAAATCAGAGCCACCATCCAACTCATTGGCCAGCCAATTGGTCAGAATCAGAACTCTGACTACAAACCTGTCAGGGACCCACTTGAGAGGGAACAAGTTCCCAATCTGGTGAGCCAAGGCCCCTACTTTAAGTCCTGCAATGACCAAACCAATGGGTACCACAACCATAGCCAGATGGCCAAAATGGCCCAGGTAGGCAAATCTACCTATCATAGAACTGAAACATCCCAACAGATAGTACCCTACCAAGTATGTCAACAAGTAGAATGATGTGTTGGGTCTAACCAACAAAGGTTTGACAGTAGGAGGAGAAGGGGAAGCACAACTGTGGGGTTCTGGTCCCAGTCCCCATAGTGTGTCCTGGGTTGTAGCCAGGGACGGTTGGAGGGGTCATTCTCCAACAGGTGTGAAGGGTTAGTGAGAACTATACTTGGCTTGATAAGGAAAACTCCCAACCCCAATCACCAACAAGCGTCTCCACTTATACCTGGATTCAGCACCCACCCCCTGAGCCAATACCAACATGGAGATCTTCAAACTCTTCTCCAATGAACTCTCTTCCTCTATTTGAAATCTCCAAATGCCTGGTCACCTTCTCCCCTCCTCCTGGGAGAACTAGAGGCAAACTCCTGCACCCTAGGCGGTATGATTCCTCATCCCCTGGGCTAGGATAGAAAATAGGGGCAATTGACTCATGAGACTTATATACTCTTTACACGGGAAAATCAGATAGGGGTGTAATAGAGTTTATTCTCTGTCAGAAGGAAGATCCCCTTAGAAACCTTCTGATATATCACCTTTGGGTAGGGAATAAGGAAGATTGGCCAAAACTGGAGTCCTTTAACAATATCTTGGACTCCTGGTACTTTCTTGACTCCTGCTCCTTGATCTTGGGCTCCTTTGCTTTGGCCTTGGGCTCCGGCACTTGGTTGTGGGCTCCGTTGTCTTAATCTTAAGCTCCTGTGGTCTGACTTGGCTCTCTCTTATCCTTGGTCTCCTGCTCCTTCTGTAGCTTTGGTGGCTTTTTAATCCCTTGATCCAGTCCCTGAAGATCTCAATAGCTCTCCCTTTTATAGCCCCTTTTTCAGACCAAAATCCCTCTTAGAACTCTGGTTCTTTAAAGCTTAAACTATCCTGTTTTCTTCTCTATAATATATTAAACTTTCAAACTTACTTCAGCCAATGAAAGCCCTGAATTTTCTCTTCTGCTCCCCTTTTTTAGCTTTAACTCTCAAGTTAAAGCCCTTAAAAACCTGATAAGTAGGATCCAGGTCCACCAATTAAATGCCTTGCTTCACAGTTTTGCCAAAACAGTTTATCTGGATGACCCGTTCCTGACCCTTTTTGAACTCCAAGCTGCCCTGCTCCAGGTAAACCACTGCTCCGCGTTTCAACCAGTTTTGCTGTAATTCCCGTCACATTTCCCCGCAAATCTTGACGCTTCCACATATTTTTACTTAGGCAATTTTGATCCTTTGATTTTTCACATTTCTCTGTTTTCCGTCAACGTTCCGCATCCTCAAACCTCCCTGTTGCTTGTCCTTTTGCTCCCCTAGTTGTTCTTGGCAAAATTTGCTCTTTTGCTCTCACAGTTTCTCCGTTCTTTTTCCAGCTTTTTTCTGGTCCATTTTCTCTTTAATATTTTTCCTCCTATTTCTTTTTCCTTATATGATTTTTAATCCTTTTTTAATCATAATCAGGCAGTATTCAATCATTCTTTAACTCTTCTTTATAACCAAATTTCTTCTCAAAAGTCACTAAACCAGCTCTTCCAGCCTCTGTATTCAGTCCAGCTAGGTCATCCTCTCAACTCTTCAGTTCTTCAGCACCAACTTCTGGTCCTTTGGCCATCCTACCCCATGATCTGCTAGTCCTTCATCCTGTCTTCTTGTCCTTCTGCTTATCCTTAACCAGTTCCACACTAAGAACTTTATTTTTCCTTTAACACACTGAACCATCTTATTCATTCCATCCAATATGAATTAACAGTTCATCAACTAGCCTTTACTGTGACCAAACAGTCCCTCTTCTAGTTTTCTCTGCTAATTCCGTGAACCACCTCGGTTCTTTATCTCAGCCCCCATTACCAGAACTTGTAGACCCAGGCATGAGTCTACATTGAACTGGCGTTTGACTGGGCCCTCACAAGTGGCAATCCACTTAGGCCATTTAACCATAAATATATGTCTATGTGTTGTCTTTACTCACCCAGGTGATGAAATCTGGGCTTTCAGTTGCAGAGTAATCAGCTCTACTTCCCAGAGGCTTCTTTCCGCCTTTCACTTAATCTTGCCCTCCAATGTCATTTGGGTTTCCCAAAGCTCCCATGGGGGATAAACAAAGCACCCTGCAGTTTTTAGGAGGGTTTTCCCCTCCCGCAAGGTATTAGTGCCTTCCCCCTGGCAGCCCGTTACCCGCAGGGTCAACTCTCTCCTCCCCAGACAGACAAAGTTTCCTTTTATTTCAGTCTCCACCCTGCTAGGTGAAGTACTATAGCCCAAAGCATCCAACATCTTCTGATGGGTGGAGGCAACACTGCCTCTGGTAGTCCTTTTTACCTACCAGCCAGGCTACACCCTAGTAGACCATGTTACCTACTGGCTCCCTGACTTACCCCAGTAGACCATGTTACCTACTAGGGTTGCCTCACTCTCCCAGTAGACCATGTTACCTACTGGCTTACCTCACTTACCCCTATCAGCTCTATGTTACCTACTAGTTTTACAATGTTGTATCTGACCACACATTGTCATTATTTAGATATTGTCTTTATTTGAAGCCAAATTCACCCTCGCCTGCAAACCACACATGTGAATCATCACAACAACCATAGTGAAACTTCCTTCCCCAGTGGCCTGAGGGATACTTGAGCCAACCATGGGCCAGGGACTCCTTCTGGTGAGAATTTTCTGGGGAGGAATTGTGCCAGTTTGTAGTTGGAGTGGGATTCTCCAAGGTCAACACCACAGATAGGAAAGATGCTAGAAACCATAACAGGAAGAAGTTTCCCTGCATGGCTTCAAGAAAAGGATTTAAAGATAAGTGTAATCAAGCTTAATACAAGATAAAGTCTTTATTGTTGGAAAAATTGAAAATCATGAAAGAAAACTTTCTTAAATACCCTGGTATTCAGCCACAAACAAATGAGAGGGAAATTAAAAATGAGAGGATTTAAATTCAAGTTTCCTGGGATGAGTGGCTGGGGATATTATTCTTACCATTGATATGTAGCTAGAACCTAATGATATGTAGTATATTTAAGTGCAATGAAAGTTTGATCATTTTTGCCACAATAACAAACACAATTAAGCGGTGCTTAAGCTTAATATTAATCTCACACAAGTACAAAGCCTGACCCAAATGTAGAGCGGGTAATGTAGAGAACGGCAAGCATAACTTGGGCAGCCAATCATTGTTTGAGCAGTAAGTGATTTTGCCTGGCCAAATACTAACAATTTCAAATCCAGGAACTAAAGCAAAATCAACCATCAAAAGAATCAATTCCCTATAGATAGGCAATTTAAAATGGAATGTGTTGTTTAAACTAACAATTGGCTTCCTTTTAGGATCCTGGGTTTGATCCCTGTCATGGGCATTGTTGACCCAATTTGATTGATAGTTGAATAATGTGTTGGTTTTCTCTTCTTTGGTCTCATTAAAAATTGTATCCACAAAATTAATGGAGTCAGGGAAGTAATCCCTGACAAAACCCATGCATCCAGAGCTGTGCAGTGCGGGAGGCAATTAAAATTTCATTGGAGCCCAAGTAGGCAGCAGACCTCAGTCATCTGGAGGTAGGTGTCTTGCTGGAGGAAGGCTGAGCATAACAGGATAGGCACCCTTGATATTGGATTTTATCTGCTTCTTTGGCTCCTTGGCCAGCTTTGCATTGCCTCTCTTCAATAGGGCTTGGAATTCCTGCCTAGCCACTGCCTTGGTGAATTGAAGACAAGTGGCAATTTTTGCAAAATTTATGCCACTCTGCTTGAGGCTAATAATCTCCTCTATCCCCTCATTGGTTACTAGTCATTGTTTTTGGTGTCCACTGGGAACAATGGGACCCAGATTAGGCAGGGCTATATTTGATTGGCCCAAATTCTTGAGCAATAGTTGGATTGGGTTGGAGGGGGCCACAGTTGCCCAGTCTCTAAAATGTGGCACAGGCTCAGGTTTGGCCTGGTCTTGGGGTAGCACCATATTGGCTATTGGAAAAACCACCTGTGGATGGGCCTGGTGACACATACAACACATCCTCCTCACGGCTTGTGTTGAATTGGGTGGACACGGAAAATACAGCGGTTGCACTCCCTTGATTAGAAGCCTGAGCTTGGAGTTGCTCTTAGTACTTCTCATTGGCAATTTCAAAGTCATCTTCACTTGTGAAACTAATTGTAAACAAAAAATCAATAAAATTATATTAAAAACAGAAAAGCAAAGTATTTCTAGAGTATTAATTTTATTTAATGTGTGCTCCTTTTTGAGACATGCTCACAGACATAAATGCCCAAATTTAGAAGCACATACATTGAAAATAATGCTGTAGTTCCCTGAATAGATTTTTGGTGGATTTACTAATGAAAACCACTATTTACATTTTGAGTCCCAAATATAATCAATATTTTCAAAAAATGAGGTGTTTTGTGTTTGAGTTCATCACTTTTGTGACTGACCTTCATGTGTTCTCTGTTTGTGTAATATTTGCCACACACTCATTATCAAATTTAATGTAGAATGCTTCAGGAAGTGACTGGTTTGTGTTTGTCTGAATATGGGTCTCATGTGTTTGCTGTCTCATTTTTGAGATTCTGTATTTGACTTTAATTTTGCTGTGTGATTGAGTATTTTTGTTTTCTGGTCCTAGATAAATGGAAATTTTATTAAGTAAATTGACCTTCAACTGGTTCCAGTTGAAATTTGTTATGTGACTGAACCTATGTGTTCTAAACTGACTAATATATGTTTATCTCAAAAGGTTTAAAAACTACTGTATCAAATCCCCATATAATATGGGTATCACACCTTTTGAACCCCAAGAGGAACAATTACTTGGATAATCCCCATAACTACCATGCTGTACATGGATAGTATGTGGCTTCTCATGATACTATATAATACTCTAAACTCATGCCAATAAAGTATTGTTATCTTCTTAATTTTCCCCTTTATTTTCTTTTATATACTTCCAATAAGTATATACTCAACACTGTTGTCATACAGTATAAACCCATATAGTAAAATATAGAATCACAACTCTGAAACTTAATCCAGAAGTAAGAAGAAATGGTCCATTGCCTTTAGGCTGTGGGCCCTGCCAGAATCTTTTACTTCTGATGACTACAAGAGATTCTTCTGGGCTTTTCAGGAAGCCAGGCATAGGTTATGACATTGGGTGACTTGGGCAGAGGAACCACTGGGCCAGAGGGGAATGCCCACCATAAGATGAGTGCCAACTTGATAACATAAGATAGGGACCACCCGAGTAAGGACCAGGGGCCAGAGCTTGGCACCACAAAGTCCACCAAGCCAGTCAGAGTAATGTACAGTACTCCAAACAGCTGGGTGAATGTGGTGTTGGTGGCAGTGGCAGGTTCCATGGAAAAGTTGGGTCAAGAGGCTAAAGGCAAGTTCATAGGAACAAAGTAAGCAGGCAGATAATTGTACTTTCCTTTGAACAATCTTGGCGGCCTTGTGTACCGCTTTCCTTTGCAGCCTATATTTTTGGTAACTCTAGTTCTTGCCAGAGGGTCATCAAGTAGTATGTTCTCCAAGTTGAACTCAGAGTAGGTGGGACTTGGAGGATATTCAGTAAAATGTACCAGTCCAAAGGATGCTCCAGGGGGACAGTATAGTGTGGGCAATGGGTCCACAGGTTAATCTCTAAGAATGGCGGGCACCTTGGTTTCTACTGGACAGGAGTAGAGATGGAAGATCACTAAAACTAAATAGGGTAGGATTTTCTGGAATCAAAGGTTCATAAATCTTTACTATCAAAAACGAAAATATGGAGATCCCCATACCATCAAGCCTTTTATACCATAATATTTTGCTTCTTTGATTTTTGAAGATTTCTGGTCTGTGGGAAATTTGCTGACTGGTTTTGGGCATTGGGGCAGGGTTTCAAGGGCAGCAGATCCTGGCAAGGCTATCTTTGGTGAGCAGAAGTGGCCATGCTTTGTTTTGCCACTTCTGTTCTCTGAACCAGCCAATATTATTACTAATTTTACACTGGTGACTGGCAGCAGCTGGTGTTCATTGGTAGGGTCAGTATCAGGTCTTGTCTTCACCTCCTTTTGGCAAGCCACAACCTCTGCATAGGCCTGGTTTCTTAGTGGCACAAAATTGGCGGCAATCTGGTCCCTTTTTGTGAAGTCTTGCTTACTAAGCCGAGCAGGTTGCATAGTAATTCACCAACTCAAGTCTGTGACCCAGCGGGTCAGAGGGTCCCAGAGAGTCAGGGCTTGATTTCCAGGCTTTCAATACTAGTATTGAAATGTGTTACAAAATTAACAATTTTGAATCCCAATACAGGATTCAAACCTGCTCCCAACCACCAGGTGGGGGAACAGGAGCTTTCCTGCACCTGGGTTTGCTTTGAAAAGCAAATACCCAGGTGCAGGAACCACTCTTGTTCTGGCAGTAGCTTCAGGGCCCGTCCTGGGCCCCAAAAGCTATGCCAAGCCTTGGTGGTGTCAAGGGTCTGGATGTACAAGCATTCTGGCTACCACCAACCTACTTAACACC
>QTSX02006907.1:0-13275 GCA_014839935.2 Entomophthora muscae
AAAGATGTATAAAATGTTTCTTTTTGATATACAACTTTGAACTATCTACAAAATTTTTAGTGAAAGTACAGTGTTTTTAACATGCAAATATTCAAGTCTTCATTTTATGATATGTAAGTGGCAGATTTTTGATAGCTTTGAATATTGTGACTTATAAATAAGATATAATACTATATCTTTTATTAAGTATAAAATTATATAGTATAGCTTTAATAAGAAATTAATGTAATTTGCATTATTTAAATTATAGACTTCTATAACTTTTATTGTTAAAATAAGATCACTAATAAACCAAAATACCTAAAATCATATACTTGTATCTTGCAGGAAAAATACTTTATTTTGCTTATACTGAAGTATTATTATAGCTTTACATAATCTGGAAATTAAATTAGCCTTTTTTATTAAAATTATAGTATATAAAGAAAATTTTTGTGTAGCTTCATATTTTATATTTAATTTAATACAGATACATATAAATTCTAGTCTAATTTTGCTTTTGAAACTAAAATAAACTTTCTTTTAAAAACAGCTAAATTAAGAATCCTTTTATTATCTAGAATATATTTTTTATTGCAGAAATAAATATTTTGGGGTCTCTTTAGTCTAGAATAGATTTTAAAATATATAATTTTATATTAAAAACTTTATTTTATTCTGCTTTGAAGTTAACCTCTGGGAAATCAATTTTTGCACTTTGATCTTTGATATTTTCAATTTTTGCACCCTACATAGTATTTCAATTTTTGAAATTTTAACCTTAGGAACTTTGACCTAAGGAACTTGACCAAAAATTTAAAGCCACCAAGCTTTGTCTACCCTTCCTAAGGACTAGAGAATGAACTACCTTATCTTCTCAGCTGTCCTTACAGCCTGCCTTGGATTGGGGGCCACTAACACTATCAACTACATGAGCCATTTAATAACCCCACTGACAATTACTTTTTTAAAGAGTCAGCGCAGCTCAACTCCTCTGATTAGTATTACTGGCCCACACTGGTTTTGCCCCATCCACTCAGTCTGTAGCTATATACACCCTAATATACAACGTAATCATGTATTTTGCTGCTAAATTTGGATGTTATTTTGTCATGCAAAGGTCTTTCAATGGATGATGACAGTCTATCCCATCATAACTGCGCTTGCTGGGTTCCAAGTGGCCAACTTGGTATCCTACTTAGCTAAAATACTCCCCTAATTGTTGGTTCTTTACAGCTCTATGGGGAAATCATCAAACCCTGGGGCCATTCTTTCTTTGAACCATGAATTGTGCCAGGCATTGTTACCCCTGGCCAATAAGAGGTCCATGTCCTCTTGGCTAATCTCATAAAGAAGGCGCTTTCTATCAAGAAAGATCAAGTGGTAGGCTTCCTACATTTCTACCCTACAGAAGAATTATCTGAGGTTAATAGGTTTGGCACATTTGAGGAAATAGGTATACCAGACAACCCTGAGCCAGCAGTCCACCTGACTACACCCCTAGCAGACCTCTCCTCACTTGGCCCTAAGGAACAAGCTTGGACATCATTGCTGTTGAGAAGTACTGTTTAATCTTTGCTGAAAGCAATAATGAGCTAGGTTGTGGTTAAGAATTAACCCACCACATTGATACAGGGTCCACTCCTCCAATTTGCATGAGCCCCATACAACAGAAAATATTGTAAATTGCACCATTAATCCTATTTTGATATGGCCTTCAAATAGTGATATGTGCAAATATTTGATCAGTTTTGCTTTTGACTTCAGAAATTCCTTGCCTCCATAAATGAGTCTTATCTAATCTCCACACATTCCAGAATACCATACCTGCCCTTGTCTGATCCTGGTATGACCTCATCCCAATGTGACCCCCTCAGCCACTCTGTCTTTCTAATGAGTGATCACCGTCCCTTGTCTACTATTTAAGTAGAATCATTTCTCCTAATAAAAACAAGTTTATCCACATTTTTGTTGGCTTTAATAGTCTTCAATTTTTTTCCTTTCCTTTTTGTCAAAAGGAATTCATCATCTTTTATTCCAGGAAATTAAGGTATGTGCCCTTAATTTTTCCCTGAAGGCTAACCCAAGGCTAGCTTCAAACCTCAAATCTTTTGTTATAAAGATTTCCTGCTGTGTCCTCCTAGATGTTGTCCCCAGGAGCCAAACACAACACCTGGAATCTACAGAGCCCACAACGTCTCTGATCTGATTTGCCACCTGCTCACCTTCAAGGATGACTTTGAAGTCCCCATGCCCTCTGGACCAAGAGCATTTCAGGAGAACAGAAACAAACATTCCTTCTCCAACAAGCCTAAAACTGGTGAAAGCTCTACCACACAAGGAACAGCTGGTACCAATAGCAACTGCACCTGCTACAAGTGTGGAAATCCAGGACACATGTCTAGGGAATGCAAGCAAATAGTGTCCAAGGTGCATCACATAGGAGCAGAGGAGTACAACTCATAAGGAGATCAAGATGATGAGGAAGCTTCTCAAGATGAGGAGCCAAAAAACTGCTGAGCAGCCAGGATGAGAAGAAATCCCTGATTGCACATGTATATATACCTCCCCTCTCTCCATCTTCTCCCCTCCCACCTGAAGAAACAGGTGCTCCCGGCTGTGTTCCTCCACTCAACACAGCTCTGACTTTGGAAACAGCAGACTCCAAGGTTCCCACACCAGCAAGCCCTAGCCTAGGCTCTACTAACCCTGACGCTAGTCCCTTGCTCTGCTATCCTGACTCTCAGGATATAGAAGAGGATCAGCTGCATAGAATTCTTGCTATCAATGCCCTCACCAGAGGCAGGAGAATAAGGAAGAAACCCTTGATCACCCCTGAAGCCCGGTAAACAGTTGCACTTCCTTACGCTGAGCAGCTGACTCTCCCTACTACTGAAGTTACGCATGAGAGTGATAGTGCCAAGAAAATGGTACAAATCCTCAAGTCTGTTAATGTTTTTGCTTCTCTGGATGCCCTCAAGGGATTCAGTCCTACCTTGTGTACAGCTTTATAGGAATTCCTTAGTAAATACAAGGATATGGATGTCTATTGAGTAATATCCTTATGTAATGGAACTTATAGAACAGACCGTACCTACATTGACATGATAGTCCACAAGGTCAAGGTTCAAGCCATTATTGACTCAGGTGCACCATGAAACATCATCTCCATACGGCTGGTCAAAAAATTGAAGTTGGCTCCAGACTTGGACTACCAAGAGGTATTTGGGACTGCAGGTCTGCTTACCACTAAGGCCATGGGCGCTTACTTGACATTGCCCCTTAGGTTTGGGAAGTTGATTGTAACTGCCCCTGCTATAGTTCTGGACAACCACAGTTATGATATCCTTATTAGCACAGGTTTTATGACAAGGTATGGGACTATCACCAACCATGGTGATGATACCTTCAAGATCCTAGGTCAGACTATCCCCATGTACTACAATGGTGCTAAGGCAGTTGACCTCCCCAAAAAGAAGCTTCACTTCATGAACATGGAGTATGCTGACAGTGACATTCCTGTGGCCTATAACTTATGGCACAGAAATCTTAGGATGCTTCCCTTTTCAAATAAGGAGTACAAAGGAATCCCCTTGTATGCTTCTTCCATTTTCACCATTTCTTCTGGGTCTCAAGTGATTCACCACACTGGTCTTTCCTTAGATATTCCTTCAGGGTTATATGGTGAAGTCTTTGGCCATCATGGTGCCTCCTTTCTGGAACCTTAGATCTGTCCTGGACTAGTCATGCCTGGACCTGAAGAGCTCCAGGTCTTTCTAGTCAACCTTAGCCCTGTCCCTTTGAATGTGCAGAAAAATCAGCTTTTTGGATATGTCAGACTAGAAGAAGATGCCAACTTGCTCCAAGCTTTACCCTTTGCTGGACTTGATGAGCTAGGACTTCCTGTGAATCAACCCTTGTTCTTGCTCTTGATCTCTTGTGACTCTATGATTAGTCTCACTGAACCAGAAAAGGACCTGGCTCTGGCTCTCTTTGAAAAGTACAAGGAATTCTTTGTTAAAGATGAATTGGATCTTTGGAAAGCCATTGGAGTAGAGCATACCATTGACACCCAAGGACAGCCACTAATCTGGTCTTGTCCTATTTTCCTTAGTCAAGCAAACCAAGCTGTGAAGAATTGTTGACCAGGGATTGTGGAAAGCTTAATTCATTAGGTGGCCATTGACAATTAACCAGGGCCAATCAATTACCCTTTTGGATTTGAGTGCTAACTTACCACATAATTAAATGCATGAGAAGCGTGCCATGATGTTGTTGCTAGGGATTGATTGTGCCACGCCGTCACCACTCTAAATAACAAGCGCCATGGCGCCAGCATTAGTTATTCTTGGCGCCGCTCTGGTTTACATTGAGCGCCAAAGCGCCAGCATAATTAATTGCAAGCGCCAGAGCGCTGCAATAAATTACATCAAGCGCCAAGGCGCCAACATGATTATTTGCAAGCGCCAGAGTGCCGCAATAAATTACATTGAGCGCTGAGACGCCAGCTTTGAAAGGAAATAACGCTGAGGCGCCAGGGTTGATTTGATTGACCTATTTGACTTGTGTTTAGAACCAGATATGGAAGTGATTGCTTATGTCAGGGATCCAACCTGAGGGGGGTTCCTGAGAACTCGCGGGCAGACAGCCTGCGGGCCCAGAAGGGAGGGCCCACCACAAGATTGGGGCTAACTTTACAATATAAGATAACAATTTTCCAAGGTCTGCCCAAGGTCTGCTTACAGGCACCATAGAATCAATCAATCCGGTGAGGGTGATATACATCACCCCAAATATCTGAGTGGAAGTGGATTCATTAGTGGCAACAGATTCTTGCAGGCAGTTGGGCTGCAGGGTGAGGGGCGGTGTCATTGGAACCAAATATGTGGGCAGGAAATTATACTTGTCTTGGAATAGCAGAGGGGGCCAAGTGATTTTGATGCCTTCTCTGTAAAGGACTTCTGTCTCTCTAGTTCTAGCTTTGGAGTTGTGGATGAGGATCTCCTCCAGAGTAAACTCCAAATACGCCAGGTTGGGTGGGTACTCAGTGAAATGTACTGGGCCAAAGGGAGCTCCTGGTAGACAGTAAAGTTCAGGTGGCTGGTCCGCGGTTTCTTGGGATAGGTGAGCACAGGGTGCAGAGCCACAAGGAGTAGACTGTAAATAAAGTAAAACTAATAACAAGTAAGGTATGATCTGGTTGAACCAAAGGTTCATGTCACTTTATTGCAAGGATGGCAATGGGCATCTTCCTGGCGGCCCAGGGTATAAGTATGCCCATCTGTCATAGTAAAACTTTCACAATTTCTGTTGGCCTGGGGTTTCCTGCTTACCAGGTTTTCCCAGTCTTTGGTGGCATCAATTGTGGGGGTTATTTTATTGGCTGGTTTGAACTGAGAATGCTCAAATTCCCTAGTCAGGTTGTGGGATTGGTTGTCTCTGGGTGGCCTGCGTTCTATGGGAAAATTCTCTGTTTCCCCTTCTGTGCGGGCCCGAGTTATTTTGGAATCTGTGGCTGGCCCTGCCTGTTGACTGGCTGTTTTATCAGGAACCTTTAGTGTGGAGAGTGTTGGCGTAGGTACATTTGGTTCATCAAGCTTAAAAGAATTTTCCAAAGTCAAATCCTGTTCTGATTTGAGCCCAAAAAACTGCAGACAGCCAGGCAGCTGGCCCTGTGGGCTGGCAGCCCGCAAGATGCAGGGGTTCAAGTTTTGTAGTAGAGGCTTTTCAATAAGTATAGTTGATAGGAGTTTGTCACTTGTGACAGCTTACCTTAAAAAGGATCACTAATTAATGTGCTAGCAGAGGGTGTCCTTGTGCTAGACATTGCAGGATTGTGCCCTAAAATAGAAGGTCATTCCCTCTTCCTCCAAACCCAACCAAGACTCTACAGTGCGCTGGAATGTCCTAGAAGACATTGCCAGCAACTGGTGATTAGTAATATGATAATACTCCTATATAAGGCGTTGGCAGTAGACACTCAGGGGACAGTTTTTCCTACTTGTATAGGACCCAATAAAAACATCCATTACAATTAAGTTGGACAATGTCTTCCAAATCTTCAAATTCCAAGGCATACAGTGAGTGTGTGCTTCTGTCTACTGATTCTCCTGTTGAATCTGCTGGTATGTGCTCATTTTCAACACAAGCTATTGCTAAAAAAGAGCTTCAGAAGTTACTAAACTCTGGATAGTTGGTACCCAGCAAAAGCCCTTGGTCTTCTCCCCTTCTTATTGTTGAAAAGAAGGTGTCTCCAACAGAGTGGTCATCAATTATAGAAGACTGAACTCCATCACTAAAAAGGACTCCTACCTCCTCCCATGTACTGATAATACTTTAAACAGACTGGTAGGAGCTAAATTTTTTAGTATCATGAATCTAATCAGTGGCTACTGTAAGATTGATCTTCAAACTGAGGATTAATAAAAATGTGCCATCATTACTGATAGATATTTTTTCTAGCCCATACAGATGCCCCAAGGACTGAAAAACGCCCCTGTCACTTTCCAGAGAGCTATGGATGCAGTTATGGATGACTTAAAGCTCACATCTGTGCTTTTATACTTGGACAACATTAATGTCTTTTCTAAAACCTTCAATGAGCATTTACAACACCTAGAGGGGGTCTTCCAACGGTTACTGAAAGCCAATCTGAAGCTGAAGCCACAGAAGTGTAGTTTTTTAAGGAACACTTGGAATTCCTAGGGTTTGTGATAAGCAAAGATGGTCTATGCCTTGTATCTGCTAAAGTGGAAGCAATTGCCAAAATGCAGGTACCAGCCAACAAACGCAATATCCAAGCTTTTCTGGGAATGATTGGTTAATGTTGAAGGTTTATCCCAAAATTTGTTACACTTGGGGAATCCTTGTTCAATTTTCTCCATGCCAATGTGGACTTCTTTGGAGCTCTGCCTTTCAAAAAGTCTTTGAAGCCCTGAAACAAACCTTAATGTGTGCCCCTGAACTTTTCTATCCTAATTTTGAGAAATTTTTTGCAGACACACAGATGCTAGTCTTACTGCCATTGGTGATGTCCTTTTCCAGCTAGATGATAATGGATTAGAACACCCTGTTGGTTATTGTTCTTGCACCTTGAACTGTCATGAATGTAACTACACTGTGACTGAAAGGGAATGCTTAGCAGTAATCTACTCTTACCAACAGTTTAGAGTATACTTGCATGGTGTACACTTTACTGTGGTTACTGATCATACCTCCCTCCAATGGTTGAAGACATTTAAGGATCCAGGTGGAAAACTTGCCCGTTGGGCTATCAAACTTCAAGTCTTTTATTATGACAGTGCATTATGCTGATGTTGTTCATCAGAATGCAGATTGCCTCTCAAGACTGCCTAACATTGCCCTTTTGTCCTCTATTGCTTATGATCTTTATGAAAAACTACTGGTTGACCAATCTTTGTGGGGGGAAAGCCCACCAAAATCCAAAAATTTCTTAAGAAGCTTTCATTGGACACCAAAGTTAAAGATGGTCAACTCTTTAAGCTCTACAAGGATAACTGGTTGTCATATGTACGCCCCTCACTCAGAACAGATTCTGTAGTTGCCTCACACAAAGCTACAGGAAATGGAGGAATACAAAAGACCCTGGCTCAGTTACAGCAGCATTGCTACTGGGAAGGAATGCCCTCTGATGTTTCTGAAGTCTTGGCTGCTTGCCAAGGTTACAATGTTGAACGCCCAAAGATTGCAAGATTCCAGCAGAAGCTGATCCGCCCAGGATTTGCTTTCCATACTGTTTCCATTAATGTGGTGGGACCATTGCCATTATTCAAAGGGAAAAATAAGTACATCATAGTGGCTGTAGACCAGTTGACCAAGTGGGTCAAAACCAAGGCTATCCCAAATTAGTCTGCACTCACTACAGCCATGTTCATCTTGGAACACATCATCTACTGCCACAGATGTCCTCAGATGCTGTTAACTGATAACAGAACCAACTTTACTAGTTTATATGATACCCAGACTAAATCAACTGATGGGTATTAAAGACACATTATCCACCCCATACCATCCCCAAACTAATGGAATGGTTGAACAGACTAATGGAAGTTTGGTGCAGATCCTCAGGAAACTAGCACACCAACATGAGTCAGAATGGGATACTTACCTGCCTGAAGCCAACTTTTCTTACAACATTGGCCATCATAGAGCAACAGGAAAAACCCCCTTTCAACTCCTGTATAGAAGCCAGCCTGGTTTAACTCCCCATCTGTACTCCTTGGTGAAGCCTAATCCTGCTGTCATCTCAGAAGCCTACCTCCATAAGCTATCCCAGACTTTGATCAGAATACAGACTGAAGCTTATACGGTCAACCTGAACACCAAGAAAAATGATGTGGAGCATTCCCAAAATAAACGCTCTTCCATCCCCAGCTATCAGATTGGAGATCTAGTCTACTTCTATATCAACAGAGACTATGAGTGTGAGAGCAAACTTGCCTCCCTATGGCAAGGACCTGTTAAGGTCATCCAGAAAGTAAGTCCTGACATTTATACACTAAAGGAGCCTACCACTGGACAGCTGGTCACTAGAGTCCATGTACAATACATGTGTATGGCTCTTAGTGGTCAGGAGTAATTCTCCTTTAGGACAATAACCCAAAAAAAGAAAAAGATTAATAAAAATATTTCATGGGTTGTTGTCCACGTTGAAGAAAGAAAGTAATAAGGCAATATATGAAAAAGGCTTTATTGGAACTTGCAGTGTTTGGAGATCACTGCCTTCAAGTGACAAGTTGTTGTGAGAATGACCACACAGGCCACCATGTACTCCGCAGTGTAGTCCTCTTTAAAGTGCCACAGACAGAAGATAGGGTAATCAGGATATTTATCACAAGCCTGTGCCCGGTTGAGTCCCATACAGACTTGGAATCCAATCCCCACTACCAAGGCAGCCCAGAACAGATGTTCTCTGCTCCAGTATTTCCAACTTAAGGCATATTGGGCTTATATACTTCCCTCATAAGCCCCACAAAAAGCAAGAAAATATCTTCCACTTCAGCCACTGATGGCTTATCTGAAGGATTTGTGAAAAGGTGCCCCAACAAGGCCAACCTAGTATACATGTCCTTGCTCTTAAGATTCAAGGCTGTAAGAAGCCTAGCCATTACTTGTTATATCCAGAAGTTCTTACAATCTTTGTTGACCCAACTGGCTACCTCCAGGTCTACCTTCCCTTCATGGCATCAAGCCCTGATTATCCCCCATACCACCGCCAGAACCTGATTAATCTGTTCTTGATCAAACTTCTTCCCCTGCCACTCAAAGTCTTGGAGTTGACACTAAGCAAACTTCAATGCTGCTTCTTGGTCAAAACAGAAATGATAAAAATTCCTCTCCTTGACCTTGGCCTAAGTTAAAATAAATGGATCTTTCAACACCTCTTGAAATAAGGCATGAAGATGAGGCCCCTCCCCAGTTTAATCTCCTTGGCTTCCTTCCAGTCAAGGACACCAGAAAGATCAAACCAGGTGACTCCCTCTTCTGGCTGATCTTCTAGTTGTACTACTGGCTCCTGTTCCTGTGTGGATTGTACCCGCTTTACCAAGCGCTCAGCTCTCTTATAGCTCTTATTCTGGGTGCTCTTCTCCTTGGCCAACATGGCAGCTTTATTGGCTACTGCCCTTGCTCTCACTGTGGAAACTCTGGAAGTTCTTAGTGACTTATTTTGATTATCTGAAATATGTAACCCTTGAGTGAAGTACCCTTTATTTATACCCTTTCCCATTCTAGTGGTAGAAAATTTGTAAATTATACTGCATGGATAAAATGGTCAAGGCTATCAGTAAAATTAATCCTGATAGTCAAGGATAATTTGGTTTGCACCCAAATCTGTTGGATCTAACGGATTTACATTTCTAATTGTATCTCAGATATTACAATGATTTGGTCAACATTTTACAACCAGATGGATTGAGTTTGGGAACTGCAAGCAGCTCTCATAATGAGCAGCTGCAAGCTGCAGCTACTCTGGGGTAATGTGCACCCACTATTTCCTGCTGGATTGTCCAGATCATCCCTAGATGGAAAGAATGTAGATGCAAGATCCTGGTAGACACCAGAAGATGCTTTAATATTCCAGAAGATGGTTCAGTTGTTAATAACACTCCTGAATCCATTGTACAGCCTTTCCATTATATAAAATTCCCTTCTTTCCCAATAAAAATATAGTTTTACACATTTCACCTATTGCCTTTAGCTCTACTCAGTTGTTACCTTAGTTCTAAAAGGTAAAGACTCCAGAGATAAAGGCTGGTATAAATCTGTATTCAGGCTTACTGTAAATTCAGAACCTGAACGTGAAAATGCAGGATTTCAAATCTTTGGTCCAAATTTTGAATCACATTTGCAGGATAGCATTTTTTAATTAAATTGAATTATTTGTATTTTTATTTGACTTTTTAAAATTTCAGGAACTCATAGACACTTTTCAAAGTTCAAGTTGAACTGCATATTTCCAATGGGCAAAATGAACTAACTGGAATCAGATTTGAAGTGTTCAAATCCATAAATCACTTTCATTGATGTCAAAACAGCAGGCTTGACCCGCCAGCAAGGTTCTGAGTAAGCAGGTTTGTGACCTGCAATCCAATTATTCAGTCACTCAAAGCCAGACTAGGAAGTCAACTCAAATTTCCAAATCCAACAACATGAAAAAATGATGATCTCTTACAGTGGATACCTTGTTTTAGTGCTTGACTCATTATTAGGATCAAGCCACCCCCTTCACCATCCTACCATGTGATCTACACAATCATGTTCCTGTTATTAATGACTCACATTAACTATATAATCACTACCTCTCAATAAAGAGTATTATACAGTTTCTAAATACTTTCCCCTTGTAACTCTGCTAAAACATCATAGTTACAACATTGGTAGCACAGGTAGGTTCTCTATCTTCCCTTATCTTGTAAAATACCGCCTGTTGCCTGTACTTGCTGCGGCCAACAAATCCTCAATAGAATCATGTCTGGCCTCCCAGCAGACTGGACACTGTACATACCTGGTGCCAAGATACCTGATGGGTTTTTCCTCTACCAGAACATGGTGATACCACTCCCTGCATTTAATGCCCTGTCAGAACAAGGGCTCTTCCAGGCTCCCTCTGCTTTGCCTTGTGCAACTGATGAAAATACCATGCCAGCCTACGTAGCCCAAAGACTCCGTAGCGCTGCCTTGGAGCCCTTTGCTGGGGCCAACAACAACAACGCTGCCGCATGGATCCAGTCCGCCCAAAGCAAGCTGGCCCAGATGCAATGCCTGCAACAATTTTGGATTGCAGAAATCTCCATCCAACTGACCCACAACGCTGGCACCTGGTGCAACAAGTGGCACAAAAAACATACCAAAAAAGGACTTAGATACCTTCAAACAAGACTTCTTGGCAAGATTTGTGCTTAAGGACACCGCACTCATGATCATACACCAAGTAAAGAACTTAACTCAGACAGGCACCGTGAAGGAACTCACTTGCGCCTACAAGGAACTCTAACTATGTGCACCCTCTGACATGGCCTTTGACATCCCAGCCACACACCTCATGTACTACAATGCACTCAAGTTGCATTTAATGAGACACGTGAACCTGGATCAAGTGACCAATCTACATAGTCTGTATCAGAAAGCAGAGAAAGAAGAACAAACGTCCAACGCTCTCCACAAGGTGCAAACCAGAAAACAAGAGAGAACCAAAGACTCTCACCAAGTTGGGCGTTCCAATTGAACACTCCCTGGTAACAATAGAAGCAGCACAAACCATAAACCCGCAGGTTCAAACGGACATGGGAATGAAAAAAATGGCCAGTCAAATTGTACCCATTTCTGTATCACCGCCACGCAAGGCAAACAAGATGAGGGAAAAGCCCGGGGAGAGCATTAAGCAAGCCAAGCTCTCCCCACACAACTCCTGACTTGCCCAATGATGAGTAATAACCCAAGGACGTGGACCAATGTTCAATGATCCAAGTACCCTCAGAGGACCTGGTGCTTTACACCATTGCCAGATACCCCAATAAACTGATGTCTTACACTTTCTGCTTTGGCAGTTACACAGGCTCAGCACTCCTGGACTTGGGCGCGGACCAAACCCTAGTCAACAGCAGCTTTGTGGACAAGTTCAAGCTAGCCAATAATCCTTTGCGGATTAAAAACATGGTTTTAGCTGATGAACATCACACTGCCGTAAAAAGGAAAGCTTCCCCTTCTCTGTCATGCTTGAGAACCTGCACTCCACCATCTAAGGCCCCATCATCAACTTTTCAAAATTTGAAATTGTACTGGATTTGGATTGGTTGCAAAATAACAATCCCCACGTAGACTGGGCAACCTCAGTATTGACCATCAAACGTGAAGGTGTCAACCACCAGATCTACCCTGACTCATTGGACCAACTCCTACGCAACCACGTCTTTGTGCGCATTACAGAGACCCTGGACAAAAGAGAAAATCTGAAGATAATCAACTGGGACTCCTGCCAGTAAAAAATCATACATTTCAAAGACCACCAGGATACTAATATGCCTCAGTATTGCAAAATTGTAGCCTGCCATCCAGAAATCTTCAAGGAAGCTTTACCTGGGTTGCTTCCAGAAAAGCATATCCAGCACTCCATTCAACTCAATTAATCTGTACCCAAGGCGCAAACCATCTATTGTGTGACCCCAAATGAAGATGGCGCCCTATGTGCCTACCTCAAAGAGGCGTTGGAGAAAGGACTTATTTGTCCCTCACAATCTCCCTTTGGGGCCGCTGTATTCTTTGTGGCCAAGAAGGATGGCACCCTATGCCTAGTCACAGCTTATTGAGCCCTAAATGAAGTTACCATCAAGAATTTTTACCCACTGCCAATCATTGAAAACCTCTTCAATGCCCTGGGCGGCTCCACAGTCTTCTCCAAGATTGACCTAACTGCAGGCCACAATCAGATCTGTATCTAAGAAGAATATATCCCCAAAACAGCCTTTTGTATCAATTACGGCTCATAAAAGTGTGTGGTGCTCAATATTGGTATGACAAACGCCCTGTCAACCTTTGTGACCTTCATGAACAAGGTGTTTGCCCCTCACATAGACAAGCACTCCTTGGTCTACCTGGACAACATTATTGTCTATAGCCCCTTGATAAAGCAGCACCGCAAAGACCTAGAGGCAGTCTTTCCTACTCTGGCGCATCACAAGCTGCTAGCCAACCCCTCTAAACGCCATTTCTTCCACAAGCAGCTGCCTTTCCTAGGGCACATAGTCTCAAAAGACGGTATTAAACCCAACAGTCAGA
>QTSX02006908.1:0-13227 GCA_014839935.2 Entomophthora muscae
TAATTTTAGAGCTATTTTATTATTAAAGAATAGAAAAAACCCATGTTTAAATAAAAAGTTGTCATTCTGGTAGTCACAGTAGTCAAAAATATTTAATTAAGTTTGTCAGCATAAAAAACGCTTTAATTTTGACGTCAATATACTGACAGTCAGCATTAAAGTGGAAAAACACTATGTAAATCACTTATAAAGCTTGGTTAGTATTTTCCGGAGTTGGTTTTTTAAGGCCAAAATTGATTATTTTTAAATTTAAAAAATTAAAGAGTTGCATATGTAACTTATGAAAACTAAATAATAGGGATTATAGAGGGAAGTCTGAAGTACAGCCCTGAGTACTTTGGCCTGAATTACCATACCATTGTATGTGTGCTTTTTGTTAAGCGGCAGTGTTTTACTAATAAATAAGTGAAGGTGTTGACATTCAGGCAGTCAGCGTTCTTTTATAGCAACTCTCCTATTAAATCTTGCTTAAATTATGTCACTTTGTTTGCTTAGCTAAACCCCTTTGTTGCAATTTAGGTGACGTGTCAATTTGACACAAAGTCAACATTATAAATACATGTATAATTTCTAGTTTTAACATATGTGTGTTGGCTTAAGTGGACTTCCAGAAATAAGCTATAGTTTATCCAGTGAGTTTAAAATAACAGTAAATATCTAAATAATACAAAGAATGCTCTGAAAGTTGGCATATGTCTTTGTTCAATGCTTATCTTAATATATATTTAATAAAAACAGTAGTATAAAATATAAAAAGTAGTTATTTTTAGAATATTGTGTATTTTATTAAGAAATTTATGGATTCTTATTTGGGGTTGACATCCAGATATTACTTACTGTAGTCAACCTTAATGTAAAAGTACAAAGAAACTTACATTTTCATAGTAAATTATATTAGTTTTTTGGCTTAAAATTAAGCCTTTGTTTAAATGGTGTCAACATTATGTCTGTTCCTTTTTAATTTTGCAATTCTGACTTAACAATTCACTATTAAAAATTAGCTTAGTTTTGGAAATGCCCAATTCCGGCGGATAAATACCAAAATAATGTCAACTTACTGAATGTCGACAATTTGTTGACATTTAGTAAGTCGACTTGCAAAATGAGTTAATTCTGGCGGTTGCCTAGTGCAAAAGGTGGATCTGGTATTTATTAATACAATTTAATGTTTTACTAATATATTCAATCTGGTTAAATATTTCAGAGAATACTTTTGAGACATGGGATACTTCTACATTCAAAGATGGTTGTATTTTTTGGTGCTTGATTAGGTTTGTTTATATAAACAGCTTTTAATAACGATATATATTTTCCCAATTAATCTATATCTACTCATTCGTCTATAAAATATCATTTTAATTATGGGATCATTAAACAGCATATTTTTATAGTTAAAAATGGATTATCATATTTGGTAAAAAGGATGATGTAATATAAAGCTGAACCTTAATCACATGGCTTTTTTGTCTCCATTGAAGCATAGCTAGAGTGACTCTAGGCATTTGACATTAACTTTCAAAAAACGCTATTATAACTTAAATCCGATAGAAAGTTAAAATTCTTAGGAACTGATCCATTAAAAGTACACTTGTACTAGAGAAGGAGAATTATAGTTGAAAGTTAAATATAAGTTTGGAATGAAAGTGATTCTATTAAACAAATATAAGCTTTCATAGCCGTATAGGATACCATAAGATATTTATAAAATAACCGAATGTTAATCAGGTCTGTTTGAAGCTGGGATTTATCTTGCCGAAATTCTGATCTAGATCCAGATTTGGAGGAACCTTTTTGAGGGCTTTAAATTCTATTCTTGAATGATTTATTCTCCTCGGGGGAACAAGAGTGGATATTGTAGTACTAACAACAAATATTTTTTGTTTTTGTAGAATTAAAACAGGTTTAAATATTTTATTCATTTTTGGCTTGTTGGCTTAAATCAGTAAAAATATCCAAGGAAATCTTACAATGATTTAAATTTTAACAAATCTTTATTCTTTTTTATTGAGTTTAAAGGAGCAATACATGTATGTATATTACTCTTTTTATTCTTAGATGGAAGTGAGATGAAGCTACTTCCATGACAATAATTCAATCCTTGATATGTTAAAATCCAAAAGCAGATATAGGGGTTATTCAACTGTGTTTAGCCTCTAAAATGGAATATAAAATTGCGGGTGCAACCTGATATTGAACATATTTTTATTATCAATTAATTCCGGTTGATAAACAAACACGTGGGTCTGCAATTGTATTTATCTCTACAAGCGGTATATGGGCGAGCTTCAAAAAGAGAAAATCATTGTATTTATCAGTAGAACAAGATGTTTGTTTATTTTGATCCGATTTGAATTTAAACAAAGTTGGGGTCTTAATATCTAGTAGTTAAATTGGATTGCTATCATTAAAGCCATGTCATCACAATTCAAATTGACAGTTTAATTGCAGTCCAATTAAGGGGTAATTTATGCAAATTATTTATGTGTAAAGTGGCGAAAGCGAATTTAGCAAAAGTCTCCGTGGTGCTTAGAACAGGGATTCACAGACAATAAATTCCTTCTCCCCACTCCACGTTCTCTTATTTAAGTGTGGGGAAGCATCCCTTTAACCGCCACTACTTTTCAATACTTGTGCCGAGATAACCACTATTTAAACTAATCAATTTGTTGTCAAACAACATCAAAATGTTTTGCAAAGTCCTCTTAAGCATCGTTGCCATTACCCAGCCCTTCATCTCCGCCGCAGTTATCCCCACCAACAATGTCATAGCTGAAGCAACTGACTTTACCGTTAAATGGCCTGAGCGTCGCCTTCCTTAAGCCTCTCTTTCTATCTGTACAGGCCTAATCTTGTTTGATCCCATTTTTGGTTTTTTAAATAAGCAAATCCATTCCTTAGCAATAATGAAAATTTTAAATTTTACCTAGCGTAAAAACCTTTAAATTTGGTAACTTTCATCTTTGGATCAAAAATAAAATAGATTTAAAATCAAGAGCACCAACTGATTAGGTTACGCTTATTGGAAGAGTTAAAGATAACAAGCTATAATCTCACTAGCATAGCAGCTTAAACCACTATTTTTAACCGTGAATTCTCTCCATAACCAATAAAATAAAATCTAATTGTCTAAGAGATTAACCCCCTAAATTTAAATAATTCTCCTAAAATTCCGCGGCATCTTTGATTACTCCCTCTCAGGAAAGAATACCCTTGATGACTGACTTGACCAGTAGATTCCGCAGTTTTCAAAGCTATGGCACTAAGGAAAAAACTCAAATTTGAACAAAATCAACTCATCTGAAAGCAAAATGAGCTCAAATGGAAACAAAACATAAGTGAACCCAAATCTACTGTTAGTCAATATAAATATTATTTTTTGATTTCTTCTGTATATTAGTTGATTTTGTTTACATATGAGCTGTTTTTGTTTGAATCCAATTTTTTGCTCAGTACCATAGCTTTGATAGCCACTATATAAGGTCACCCCACTTAGGCTGTGTCAGCCTCTAAAAGGGACAATTACAGCATTTGCCGTAATTGTCCCTTCCTCCCTTCCCTGAATTCTTCTTTCAGATTCCTCCAATGTAGGGGAATCCAAAATTTCCAACAAAAAAGAAGGCCTTGGACGGCTTTATGATTTTTGGACAAGCCTGAATTCATTTAAATAACCAAAATTTTTTTTTGAAACAATAAATTTGAATTTGAATTTGAAATTTAATTTTAATTTTTTAAATGAAAAGAAAATATATATATTTTTTATTTGAAAAAAAATCTGCAAAAAACAACTCGTCCACACATAGGTGTGGAGTCAATTCCGAGAAAATCTTCTCCAGATTTGAGACAGTGGCTCCTTTTTAGAAAAGGAGCCACTTGTCTCAAATCTGACGCAGCCCTAACCCCACAACATGATCCTGATACAGTACTAGGATTAATCCCCTGATCTATAAAATGATCACATTTTCAACCCTACTTGACCTATATGGGAACCATATAAATATCCAGCTATATAACTCTATTACACTATTTCAATAAATACAAAACTACTCTAAATCTTCCCATTTCATTTTACTAGATACTTCCAAGCAGTATATTGTGATGCATCTGCCAATGTGCAGCAACCATCCAGGTGTACCCTAGGTCAAAGAGGTCAAAGCTATAAGGAGCTCTCAAACCCAGTTCAGAGTTTTCATGAGGAGATCTTTTTAATGAACCTGGAGAAGGCTATCTTCCTCCAATAGCTTTTCACCAATATTCCAACATCAGCTGTATTATAAAGTTATTGTTGCAACATCTAAAATTACTCCCTCTTGGGGAAGTCATTCCCTTAGTGATTCCTTGATTAATAATTAAGTCAGTGGTACTCTTATCAGCCGTCCATCTTATACTGTGATAAACCCTTTCAAGTCCTAAATATAACATCATCCAGACAAGCCCCATGGCTACCCTGGCATACATGGAGACATGTGGCTTCCCATGATACTATATAACAGTCTAAATTCATATATAACAAAGTAATATTATCTTATTAATAATTCCCTTTTTTTGTTTTATATGCTTCACATAAGTATATACTCAACAGTGGTAGCACTGGTAGGTTATCCACACCTACGCAACTTAAAGGAAAAATTCTCCCCAAAGAAAAGAACCCAGAAGATGGCACTCCTCACCAGCCAGAGAAGATAAAAAGAGGATCAGGCTGTCCCTATTGGATACACTGCCTTCAACAATATCCCTGTAAAAACCAAAAAGTACAACTTCCCAGCATAAGAGGAGTCCTTAACCTGCCCCCAATCCAGGACATGCTCAAAATACCCAACAATGTATTTCAACACCGCCAATCAGCAGAAATTGGGAGGTTGTCAGGCCTACACCGTAAAAATGCCAACCTCTGGATTCAAAGCACCCAAAACAAATCTAGACAAGTTGGCTACCCCAGAAGAGTCTGGACTAGCAACATTGCTTATGGATCACTTGGGCTGCCTCCTGGTTTGTGAGTGACTGGTTTGAACAGCACCCTGACCATAATGAGGACTGGGATATGTTTAAGAGGGCCTTTTTAGAAAAAATTCCATTAAGGACTCTGACGTAGCAATCATGACAGAAACCTTAACCTTTAAGGTGACAGGGACCATTGAAGAATATGTTAAGCCATATGGAGACATACATGGCCAAGCCCCTGACAGCATCAACTTTGATGAAGCTGGCCCAGGCCTGGATTTCTACAATGTCCCCCAAAACACATCAGGCAGCAGTTTGATATGAGCCAATGCAGACCTCCAAGATGTATCCTTGGAAGGGAAACAAGCTGCTCAGAAATCTGATTATCTCCACACAACCAACAAGCAAAAGGAGAGCCCCCAGCCAATAAGGCACTTGTTCAAGTAAACAAATTAACCAAGCCAGCAATCCTCCCCCTTGAGGCAAAAATTGTACAGATCAGACAAATCTATATGAGTACTGACACTGCACCTGATGAGGGGAAAGCTCAGGGAAGTGCTTAGTCAAGCTGCCCTCCCTCCCCAATTTACAAGACTTGTACAGGGACCAGAATGTGGATTCAATCACCATGGTCCAATTACCCTCCAGCAATCCTGTACTGTTTGCTGCCTAAACCGGAAATAAACTCCCAATGTATCTCTTTTGTCTTAAAAGATGTCAGGGCAAAGCACTGTTAGACAGTGGAGGGGACCAGTCCCTTATCAATAAGAAAGTTGCCAACCCCATGAAACTACCAATATTTAAGAGCACTATTGAGCAAGCAATCATGGCAGACAGTAGAAGCATTCCAGTCAGCAAAGAGGGAAATCCTTTGGTTCCAGATAGGGACATTCAAGATACCCTTAGTGACTCATCATCACAATGCCCAAGTATGATACAGCGCTTGACCTAGATTGGATGTGAAAGAAAACCCCTCACACTGATTGGAAAAGTGCTACCCTTTCCTTATAGCAATAAAAAGTACATCACTGTATATATCCAACTCACCCTGACCCCCTCATGAGAGATCATGTATTATTGACAATTAAAAAACAGAGGAGGGAAAGGGTGCTAGTAAGATTGAATAAATACCTGCAGGTATGAGATCATCTGTTTCAAAGTTGTGGAAGTCTCACTTGAAAAAGACCCAATATGTCAACAACTTGTTCAAGAGTTCTCCTTGATATTCCAGGAGAAACTTCCAGTCTCACCTGAAAGAGGAATTTAATATGAGATTAACTTAAAAGAAGGTGCACTCAAGACACAGCACACTTACCACTTGACATCTTAAGAGGAAGATTGTGGGGTTCCTGTCCACCAGTCCCTAAAGTGTGTCCTGGGTTATAGCCAGGGACCAGCTGGAAGGAGCTGTCATTATCTAGTATGTGTAAATGTATCTCAGAAATATATATAGGGGTTAAAATGGGCTTTTATTCACTCTCAGAAGGAAGATCCCCTTAGAAACCTTCTGTTATATGGCCCGGGAGGTCAGGGAAACAATATAGGGTTTTCCAATACTTGGAGTCCTCCAACAATATCTTGGACTCCCTAATCTTGGTCTTGGGCTCCTGCATCTTGGTTCTGGACTCCTGCTCCTGAGTCTTGGACGCCTGCACTTTAGTCCTGGGCTCCTGCACTCTTCTCCAGCTCCAGTTCTGTATCTCCAGCTCCAGCTCTTATATCTTGGGCTCCTGCACCTGTGATGCTCACGGGAGATGGGTGGAGAGGGTAAAAGGACCTCGTTTAAGCTTCTTCCAGAGAAGCTAGGGGGAACTACTAATACTGGGCTGCGGTTGCAGGAAACAGTACAGAGCACTTTGATCAGGCCTAGGGTACTAACTCTAAACTGTTAGTACAGCAGGGAGATCTTCCTGTTGCCTTTAGTAGCAAAGGCAACAAGAAAGCAGAGTCTAATAGAGTCTGGTATAAAGTTTGAGTCTTATTGAAAAAGTAAGATCTGGCTTAAAGTGCAAAAGTAGTATGGGTAAAAGATGTGTCTTTATTATTAAGAAAGTGATTCATTTTATACTTGTGTTATTCCTGCACATTAACTAATGTGCAGGAATTGGGAAGGAAACTGAGAAGAGACTGAACTACTTGTCATCCAGTAGTAGTCAGGATCACCCCAGTCAACTGGCAGAACTATACCCCCATGTTTCATCTCATGGGTGAGTGAGGATAAAATGTACAGTCATCACACATCTCCCCTCTTTAGAAGACTACATGGGGGAGGAAAAAGCTGATGACTGGTGCATGTCTTCCTATTGTGCTAGATATCACAAGGCAACTCAGGGTATCAGAGATAATACCCTAGAGCTCAAGATGCTTCTAGAAGATTTGCTGCAGGAGAATGCCTACCTCAGGAGGGAGAACCAAAATAATAAAGAGCTGATAGATGAAGCCAACAAGATCTTCTCAGTTGTACAAGGTTGGCAAGGGCTAGGTACCAGAAGGTGCCATGTCATCAACAGAGTCATAAATGTGAGAGCCCAAGAAGAGCTGCCTGACCTGATGGATGAAGTGGTCATGGAGCCAACAGATGAGTCTGCACAAACCAAGAAGAAGAAACAGCAGGCCAAGGGCAGTCTCCAACTGGCACTTTAGAGGGCAACAACACATCCATATTTTTACACCTGGGGGGACAACAGGAGGGAACAAGAAGAGCACTAAGTCCTGCAACCACCAGTGACTGGGAGGTGGTTGCTAATCAGGCATGAAAACAGAGCAGCTAACCAGGAAGGGAACACAACCAACCAGAAGGGCAAACCAAAAGACCAATTAACCAGAAAAGCAAACCAGCCAACCAGCAGAAAACAGCAACCACCAACCAGGAGAGCAACACAAACAACCAGAGGGAATCCAGGAGACCAACCAACCAGAAGAACAAGCCATTCAACCAGAAGCAAACAACCAACCTGGTGGATCAAACCTGCACCACCTGCGGGAGCAAGCAAAGCATTGCTTTATAATGGCTCCTTTAGTGAAAGCAAGCCATTACATAGCACACCTACATAACAAAGCAATCTGCTTGCTGGGAGCAGATCAAATTGTTGCGTAGCATTGCAGCGTAACAATCCTCTGCTTATAAGCGGATTGTTACAAAGCAATGCTGCACTTTGTAACAATCATAATGCTGGTGCAAACAGGGGCTACCTAAGTACCCTTTGTTACCCATTGCACCAGCGGTATCAAATGGTAAGATAAAAATTAATATTTTTAATAATTATTTTTTTCTTTTTAGGGTTTTCCAAGGACAGCATCTGGGTCAATCCCAGATAAGACAATCCATTATCAAGCCCCAAATTGCTCAAAGATAACAATAAAGTTTCCAAACAATATAAAAGGTACAGGAATTCAGGAGATTCACCAACTTCACCCAACAACCATGCTAATGAAAGTTCTGGGAATCTGGAGGTGATATCTTCAGATGAAAAGGCCATTCCTGAAAAAAATGCATAAGGTGCCAACACCTAGGACCCCAACTCTGGTCACCTATTAGGAGGAATAAGAGGTTCCTAACCAGGTGGTGGATGCCAATCTGGAAAATGCTCCTGACCAGGTCAAACTTGCCAGGATGAGGGCTAGCTCCTTAGGCCTCAAGGATAAGTTTAAATGACTCTGAAAATCCTCCCTCTCTTTCATGTAAGTAAATAGCTTATCTCTTTCTAATATTTCTAAGCCTTCCAACCCAGTTACTCATATAGAGACGTTGGGTCCACTAGCTTTGGATCATATCAGCTTAGAAAATATCCATCTGGTTTTAGATGATGCACCTATGGAGGAGACATATGCTAAAGCCATAGCCATGGCTGGTAACCAGTACTACCATGTCACTGAAGAAAGTCTCTTGGAGGCTCTGGAAGGGGGAGTTGCTTGTTTGTCACCTAACACAATACCATCCCAGGGAGGCCAGTACCATCATGGAAGTATTTAAGGCCATAGCCAGCACCATGGGGAAAGCACCCGTGAGGTCTATATCAGACAAGCTACGTACTGGAAGGGAACAAGGGACTGAGCACAACTTCTGTTTCACCCAAAACCTGATCCTTGATGGTTACACCAACCCAGAAGTCTCCACAGACAACTTCCTTCTGCCTCTTCATAAGGGGGGGCTCTATCTGGTTCTATGCCATACTTTCTGGTCCAAGGTTGAGGCAGATACAAGGCGTCCTGCCAACGTGGCACTTGCTTGCAAAATCCTAATAACTAAGACTGGTGTTGCAACTAAACCAATGAGAGTTTAGGATTTGAATTGGGGAAGACAACAGTCTAATAGAAAGGACATGAATGAATAGAATAAGGTATTGTTTATTGCAGAATATTGTGATTAATATAATATATGGGGAAAGCCACAAGGCCACAATGAGATGGCATAGTGGGGTGTTCTATGTAAGGTTTAAAGCCAAGGGATAACTTGTGCAGGGATCAGCAGGTCAAATTGTTAGCGCTCCTAATTAGGAGGAAGTGCCCATAATTTGATATTGCCATCAGATTGGTTCATGTTGTTAGATCTTTCAAGGGGTGACTCATTGAGTGCCCCCTGTGTATTGTAAGATACATTGGCAGGAAAGTCAGGAAACTTTATTGCAACACCCTCTTGCCCCCTGCTTGTTGTCAGACACCAGGATTGGAGTCTGCAGTAGATCCAGGAAGGTCTGCACAAACAAAATTTGTGTGGGGATGGCGCAGCAGAGGCACAAGAAATTGTGGTGGAGCTTATTGGTGTTTCCTTGGGCATCTTTAAGTTGATAGGTGTGATTGTCATAGACTGTGGCTATATTGAAGGGCCCTAGGTGGTTGGATTCTAACTTGGCCAAATTGGGGTTGAGGGTGTAGACGGGGTCACCTATATCATATCTGGCTTCAAGGTGCTTTGTCCCTCCTTCAATTTGTTTGTGTTCTATTTCTTGGGCTTTGGCATGCCATTGATTTAGGAATGGAGTTGTCAACTGGGGGCTTTCCAGGAACTGTAGACTGTAACTTCCCCTGTTCAACTCCTGTCAGACTTTCAGGCGTTCCAAAGGCCAGGGCGCTGGGGCTGAACCTGGTTCCTATGTTGATTCTTGCCCGTAAAATAAGTAGAGCAGTGGGCAAGTGTTCAGTCCACGTGGTATTAGGATGCTCCTGTGAGAGCTTGGAAAGAAATTAGACCAGTGAGCCATTCAACCACTCTACACGTCCATTGACTTGCGGATGATAGGGAGTTGTGACTATTTGTTGGAGGGCATTTTTGGTGCAGTGGCCTTCATGACAATTCCAACAAGTTCAGGTCCACCATCCGTGATGAGGTGCTTGGTTTGCCCAAAGCAGGCCACAATTTCCTTGCCAATGAAGCAGATGATGGTGGTGGTGGTATGGTTAGTGGTTGCTCATGCTACTGGCCAGCGGGTGAAGTAATTGATGGCTGTTATGATATAATTTTCCCTGTCTGTCTTTGTGGAGGGGCCTGACAATATTGAGGTCCCACTGCTCAAAGGGTTCCATGGCTTTAATGGGCAGGACAGGCTTGGGGGTGCTGGTTTTAACATGTTCTTTTCACACAGTACACATATTTTGAGGAATTCCAAGATATCTTGGCGCATACGCGGCCATCAAACCTTTTGTTTCATGATCTCAAAGAGGTTGCGTCCTCTTATGTGACCCAAGGTGCAGTGATAATGCAATATTGTGTTGCCTTGTTGTGTAATGGAAATGTAGGGCGTCTTTTCACCAGTCTTTGCTTGGCGGCAGATGTTGCCAGCATTGGTGGTGAACTGACTTTTGTTGTACTTTAGCTTGGAGATGGTTACCAAATTAAGGCCTTAGTAACAAGTCACTTTGGGATGGAAGTAAATCATTGGCCAATCTGGATCCAAGCCATTGTCCCCGGTGATGAACACTACGTAGAACCTTGAGAGGGCGTCAGCTGTGACAATTTTCTTCCCAGGCTTGTACTCAATGCGCAACTGGTAGGGGGATAGACGCTCAACCCAGCCTGCTTGGCAGCATGTCAAGTGGGACTGTGTGTTGAAGTACTGGAGTGACTTGTGATCTGTCATGATGTGAGGTAGAAAGGTAGCCCCTTCCAGGTAACAGCACCATTTCTCAATACAGTTCACAATTGCCGCCAACTCTTTATCATGTATAGGGTAAAATTGTTCTGAGTCAGTAAGCTTCCTGGACTTGTATGCCATGGGGAGGCAGACGCCTTTGTCAGTTTCCACCCGTAGCACGTCCCCTATGGCTCTGTCAGAGGTGTCAGTCTCAAGTTTGTACTGGCGGTTCCAGTTAGGGAACTGCAATAGCAGGTGAAGTTGTAAGTCTTTGCTTCAACGTCTTGAAGGCTTGATCTCTGGCAGGGGTCCAATGGAAGCACTTTTTAGTGTTTAAGAGCTTGGTGAGAGGTGCAATTAGTTCCCTGCAATTGGGAATGAACTTGCGCATATAGGCAACCATGCCTAAGAAGGTACACACCTGGTCCACATTGATGGGAGATGGCATGCTGGTGATTGCCTTGATTTTAACAGGGTTGGGCTATATCCCTTGGGCAGAGATAGTGTGCTCAAGGAACAGTAGCTCCTACTTGAGGAACTCACATTTGGAGGGTTTAGCTTTTAGCTGATTTTTCCAAAGGGTGTTGAGGATAGCACAGAGGTGTTGGAGGTGCATGGTTTGATCATGACTGAAGACAATAATGTTTTCAAGGTACACAACAACACATTTCCAAATCAATTCCTCAAATGCTTTGTTTATCAACCTGGCAAAAGTGGAAGGAGCGTTGGTCATTCCAAAGTTCATGACCAGGCACTCAACCAACCTATAGCATGTGCAGAAGGCAGTTTTTGCCTCATTCCCTGGTGCAATGCGGACCTGGTTGTACCCTGCAGTGAGATCAATCTTGCTAAAGACCTTTGCACTTGCAAGTGTTTCAAACAGGTTGTCAATCACCGTCAAGTGTACTTATTCTTAACATTTATCTCATTTAAGGCACGGTAATCTATGACCAGGCAAAGGGACCTGTCCTTCTTGGCTACAAATAAGACAGCTTCCCCGTATAAAGAGAGTGTGGGGAAAATGAAGCCCTTGTCAAGTGCGTCAATGAGGTGCTGGAAGAGGGTCTCATCTTCTTTTGGTGTAAGACAATATAAAGGAATGTCTTTAGGTAACAGCTCTTGGAGTTATACAGCATGCTGGATCTCTTGGGGAGGAGGTAGTTGGTCCAGTGTTTTACTGAAAACGTCCTTATATTCCTCAAGGAGTGCAGCAAGTGGTGGTGGAGGTGCAGTGGTCAAAGGAGGGGCTGCAGAGGGTCCAGTGTGGATAACTTTGACTGGACATTGGTTAAAGTCTAGTTCCCCCTCTTGAAATTGCACAAGCCTGTTTCTGTTATTCTGACAAAGACAGTATTGTGGAGTAACTTGCTCATTTCAACAGGGTATATATGAAAGACCAACCCATTTCTATTGAGGGTAATTACTGACGTATTCTAGTTGATGTAGGGACAGTTGTGATGAAGCCAGTTAAGGCCAGCAATTATGTTGTGGCTGAGCCCTGCCATGATTAATCCAAGAGCTTAACCTGGATGTTCCCCATTCTCACAGAGAAGGGTACTGTCTCATGGTTAATTGCCACTCTACGGGAGTCAGCTACCTGTACTGCCTTGAATCTGCTTGGCATGTGGTCTAATTGTTGAGAATCAGCAAACGCCTGGTCAACCATAGTGTGATTGGCCCCAGTATCTACCAATAGTTTGTGGGTGTTCCCACAAAAACAGAAGGGATAGGCCAAGGGGCTTACTTTATTTGAAGAGTGGCTTGCTTGGAGAACAGGGTGTTGTTGTGAACTTGGAAGACATCAAGAGTTTCAATATCATGCACATTGTAATCACAGGGATTCTTTCCAAGGAGGGATTGAGAGTGAGTGATCAAGTGGGGTTGTAGAACCTCTTGTAGCTACAAACCCCAGGCTTTCCTGGTCCTCAATTTGCACTAGTTGGAGTTCCCCTTGCGGGGCAGCAAACCCATTTTTCTGTTGGATTGTTTGATAGCGGCCTACTTGGTTGTGGACACTGCCAGATGTTGCACAAGGTTGAGGTGGAGCATCATTTGTGCGGCGGGGAAGCCCATCAAAGCCTGATTGTTGGCCTCCACAATGGCCTTGTAAAAGTCATTAATTGAGGCAACAAACCTATGTGGGGACCCAATTACAGATATGGGGCTTGAGCCCATTGACTATCAGGGTTGGAAGCATGATGTTTTCTTCTAGTCACAG
>QTSX02006909.1:0-13141 GCA_014839935.2 Entomophthora muscae
TGCTGCAGCACTAAATATAAAAGTAAAACGTCGCTGCGGCATAAAAGATGTTTGCAAGGCGGTGCAGCGACGCTCAAGACTTTCCCAAGTTGGCAACACGGCGCTTTTTAATTGTTTAAGGTGGCTGCAGCGGCGCTTAAAGCTGGGTAGTTTTGCAGTTGAATTTGAGGAGTTTTGGTAACCTTATTTTGATAACAGATTTTTTATTTTGATTCAAGATAGCGTTTTTGTGATGCAGTTTTTTGTGATGGCGTATTTTAGGGTATTTATTAAGTGTTTTTATACCCAAAAAATCTTATTTGGATAACACTCTTTTTATTTTGATTCAAGATAGTGTTTTTGTGATGCGGTTTTTTGAGATGCTGTATTAGAAACCAATATGTAAAAAATAACTATTTAATAATTTTTATTGAGTTTTTTTTTAATTTTGCTGATGTAAATCCCGACGCCATCTCAAAATTTTTTCAAGATGGTGTCTTTCAAGATGGCATTTTTGAGATGGCATATTGCACTGTGCTTTTTAGGCGCAATTAAACAAGTTTACAGGCACAGAATAGCAAACACAGCAAAACAAGTGGGCAATCAGGCAATCCTTTTATTGCCCTTAACATAAACAAACTATGTTTTAGCTGATCTATTCAATAATGCAACAACTTGGAACCTTACGTGCCAGGAACTTAAATCCTCAAAGATCACATCCTCTATCCAAACATGGTAATTACATTCCCCTCCTTAAATGCCCTGTCTGTGCAAGGATTTTTCCAGTCTCTCTCTGCCACACTTTGAGCCATTAAGAAAAAACATCATGCCTGTGCAAGTGGCCCAACAGCTTCACAGTGCAGCTTTGGAGTTATTTTTAGAGGCTAAAAATGACAACGCTAAAGCCTGGGTCCAGTCTGCCTAGAACAAGCTGGCACAGATGGAATGCCTAGTACACCTCTAGATAAAAGAGATCTCTATTTTATTAAACCATGATGTGGGCACCTGGTATGAAAAATGGCACAAGGACCACACCAAGAAGAACTGGGAGTACTTCAAGAGAGATTTTCTTGCCCAATTTATCATGAAAGACACTGTGCTCATGATCATCTTCATATCAATAACCTGACACAAACTGTATAAGGGATATTATCTCTGACTCCATGGCTTCAAGAAATATTTTTTTCATTGGGCATTAGTAGAGAAAACAGTCTTTATTGATTCCATTAATGATTGTGATTTAAACAGTGTTTTTAAAACCTGGGATCAAACCCAGATCCCTTTGAGTTACACTAGTGTTAATTTAAATTCTTCTGATGATATTGATATAAAAATTTATAAGATTTTGATTCATTTCTTATTAAAATCTAATTTCAAAAGTGTTAAAATGATCAGAAATTATAACACTTACTGCTCTATGTTTGATTGGCTTCTTTGGAAGATCTTGCCTCTCTGTATTTCACATCTGGTACTTAAGAATACAGACAACACCACTTGTTTTACCACAAGAGGTTCTAAATACCTTTTCCCCCTCCAAATGACCCATTTATCATGGCTTCTGCTCCTCTATTCTAAAAGACTTTCTCATATCATTTGGCAGTATGTTAAGAATCTCCTGCTTCAGATCTTCTTGGATTACCTTAGCCTAGGAAAACTTGGGATTTTACCCTCTTATCCCCAATAAGCCTTCTATGTGTTTCAAATGAACTTTTAACTATTTGATGTAGCCTTCTTGGCTACTGTTCTTTGTTCTTGCAACAATAAATTTATCTTCTATTAGTATTACTTCTTTACCTTCTTGGATTTCTTTTCTTTAATACTTTCTTGACATCATGAAGGGAAAGATATTTTTGTTCTGGTATCTAGTGATCCTACCCTTGTGGGTCATCTCTTTGAAAGGCCACACTCTTGCAACTGACTGGCAAAACTTCTCTCCTGATGAATCTCAAGCTGAAAAGTCTCTAGCTAATAATTGGTTCAAGTATAACTCAGGTCATTGAGGCCAGAAGTTCAACTATGAGCGCCCTCCCACTAGCGCTCCTGAAGTTGAAGTCTCTCTTGTTTGTCCTAATGCTTCCTTCTACCTTTTGATATACCTAGTAGGTTATTATCTATTAGGAAGGTTTATTTTCTTAACAGGGAGATTCTCTTTCCTTGGTCAATTTGGACACTTGGCTATGATGACCCTGTTCATGGGTCTGTAGTAGCAGGCCTGAATTTAGGGGCTCTAGCCCATAAGATAGGAAATTTTTTCTTCTCAAGTGGATCCCTGACAAACTGGTACCATGAAGGGGCTCACAAGAGCCTATGAGGAGCTGCAGATGCAGACCCTGTCTGATATAGTTTTTGAAAATCCTGCCACACACCTCATGTACTATCACGCCCTAAAACAACATGCAATGAGACATGTGAACCTTGATCAGGTGCTATGGTAGAACAACAAATGAAAGGGATAACACATCCTCAGAAGATGAGAAAACAATGAAGAGCTTCAGCCAAATCCTTAACAAGGTTAGAAAATTTAAAAGTTGTTATTAAAAAAATTGATTAAAGCTGAAGTTGCTTAAATAGCCCTGAAAAATCTGGACTTGCCCTGTTTTTCACCAATTAATTATGACAATCAAATTATGGGTTATACACTATTTGAAGATGACATTGCTTGACCTGCTGGTTGTTACAATAGAACACCAGATGGTGGGTAGAGTACACTCTTGCAGAACTAGAAATCAAAGAAGAAAATATGTTAAACCCTTGACTATGTTAGATAATCTAAATGTTGTGATTGACAAACAATGGGCTAAGACTGGAATGGCCCAAATACCCCTTGAAAAACTAGATCTCTCCTCTTTCTACCAATTAATTTTAATGAGTAGATAACCAGTTATTCACTATTTAGCAAAGGTAGCACCCAAGCCACTGGTTGTCAATTTTTTTGGATTATAATGCCATTGAGTCAAATTCTAACAAAGAGAGAACCAATTGCTGGAAATATTTGTGCCAACCAATCAGATGTTGTAGAATCCCCACCACTCCCATTCTAAACTCCCTTAAAACTTTCTCATTCCCCTCTAGAAACAAGTTTCTAGATACTTTACTCACACTGAAAATAAAGGAAGTTGACTCAAAAATGCTTGAACATTTGAGCCTCCTGACCCCAGTGTTTGATAATTTTACTACTGATGTAGTTCAGTTAGCAGCAGACTCTTTAGCTGTCTCCTGGCCTGCCCTTTTATATTTCTTCTACTTCAAATTATTATTCTGATTTTTTCCTTAGAATGATTTTCTTGACTTTAATTTTGACCTCCATCTTGTGTTACACCTCAAGAGGTTCCCAAAATTCTTGTGCCCTCCTCCCAATTTGGCCTGCTACTCCTCAAGCAACTGGTGATTTGTTTGCTATATCCCCATAAATTTTCCTTGAATAGTGTGGCACACTGCTTGACCTTAACACTGGCTTTGATTTTAGACTGTGTCTATTTTATTGTAGGCTGACTTGATTTGTTCATCTACACATCTGTGAAAATTACTGTAGTATTTAAAAGTTCATATATAATATACCAGTCTTCTCATATTTAGCATAACTTAAGTATTATTCAGTGCACAACGTTATCTTTAAAATTTAGCCAGAGTAGCTTTTCAGATTATATTTTCGGTGCTAATGATGATGGTAGGTTGATAAAAATAGCACATTGTTTTGGGGTAAAGCAAAGTATAATGGAGTGTACTTCAATTGGGTTGACGTGAATAAATATTTGGCTGTTATTTGAAGATGAGGAATATGTGGTTTATTTATAATTCCTGGGAATTTCCCATAGTGCTTTTCATTCTTGAGTAGGGCTGCTCTGGCCCACTCGTATCAAATAATTATTTAAACAATTTAAATATCATATTACCGTTTTACCTTAGCGGCCTAGAGCCGGAAGTCAGCGGGGCTGGGCTGAAGTATTCCTAATTTTGAGTAGTGATATTTGGCAATGTAAATTGCCCAAATTAAAATGTAGATTATGACAATCGAATATAGTTTATCCACATTGCGGTTTGAAGCAGGGATGGATATAGCCATTCAAAGTGTTTTAGGGGCAGAATGATTGATCCATATATGTGGATACTAAGAAGCAACTGAGGAATCATCATCTACAGTATGATTGGGAATGTTTTAGGTGGCACAATCCGGTGTATTGTATGGATTAATGACGTCACTTTTATAAGTTGGAATTGATAATGGGTAGCAGAATAGAATCGAGATTATCTTATTTTGATTTCAGAAGTTGAAAATGCCACAGTGGATAGGGTTTACAAATATGGGCTGCTCTGGCCTGGGGTTAATGTCAGCGAATCAATCAGAAAATAACTAATGTGTGCTTAAGGTCAGGCATGTTTGAGTTCAATTAAGTGAATAGGTAATTATACAAGGATCTATAATATCATGGGCAAAATATTACTTCAATAATATCTCAATCATGTTAATCCACCATGTGGCTCAGCTTGATGTTAATCTGAGTTGTCATCAGATGTTTTGCTCAACTTGAATTCAAATCAACTAGACGAATGCTTCCACGTAGGTCTTCTGTAGCAAATCATTTGCGCTGGGTGCTGTGAAAACAACCTGGCCTCAGCCATTTGATTTGCCACTTTCCTGAGACAAGAATCGTTCTCTGCCACATCTCTCTTACTTGACACATCATTTTGCATGTGAAAAAAGCCTGAGTGATGCCACCCTACAGAGGCTTACAATGATTGGCTGAAGTAGTCCACTACCATCATTGAGGCTTTGTCATCGAATAGCCATTGGCTCAAATCCTCTCTGGAATCAAGCTCATCGTAGGGGTAGGAGTTTGAAAAGCCAAGCCATGGATTTGACTACATTATGCCTCTAAAAATAGTCTTATCTAAAAGACTACTCGTAATTCATCTTTGATTGGCCACCGCCTAGGATTAAGCCAAACCCTGGTTAAGGCTTGCATTAGCTTTGAGTTGGCGGCTAAGTTTTAATACATTTTTTATGCCTTATTCACAAGAGCCGTATATTTCATCATTCTGTCCTTGTCCTATGAAAACCAAATATTAGACTGTGATTTTATATAAAATATGAGAAGACTCAGGTGAGTTTGGTATGCAGTTCTATTTGGAATAGATCAAATTGCAGGCCGTGAACTTGAAATCTACTTGACCAAGACTTCCGCAGTGCCTATTTCTCTAGTTAGAAAGCCTAGCAACTGCGCTGACGAACTAATCCATCTACTGGCTATAGTGTTAGCTTAGTTATTTTTCGGCCCAACTTGCCTTCCTTCTCCCTGTTCCTGGGTATGCCCACTCTCTAAACTTCTCAATACTATTTCTCCCGACTAAGCCACCTGTTTTGTGACTTGGTGAATGTTTGTATCCAATTCTACTTCTCCTTCAGGGAAACGTGATTTATCTGTTTCCGATTCCATTACACAAGCTACACTTTCTCATTCTATGCTCTCTACTCCTTTAGAGATCAATACATTCTGGCCCTATATTTTCAAGACCTCCTATCACCAGTTTCGATCCTCAATTGCTTCGCATTTCATCAGCTTCCAGTAAGGGTTATATCAAACTAAATTCCTGACTCTTTTAGCTATCCCTAGCCCATCTGAAAAGCTCAGAAAGCGCAAATCACGCGTTGCAGCCACCAAAACAACCCAAGCTTCAGCATCTGGTCCCATATCTCCTATGCCATCTCCTGAAGCCTCCAAATTGCATCCAAGTAAGTGTTTATTTTTTGCTCAACTTTTATTTCCACTTGATCTAAATAATATATTTTAGACTATTATAAAATTGAAGAGATTAACAACAAGCTCAAAAATGGAAGTGGTACTGAAGTTGATACTTTAACTGCTCCCTCTCCTGAGCCTATTTTTAATGCTGATGGGAAACAAATCAACACACGCGAAATATTATTCCGCAAGCGTCTAGAAGAAGAACGTCAGCTCTTGATAGAGCAGGCACTTGCTGATGATCCTGATTTTAAACCTCCTTTGGATCACAAAAAGACACCCAAGCTTCAAGAGAAATATTTTATCCCTGCTAAGGAGCATCCTGAGATCAATTTTATTGGTCTTCTAATTGGCCCCCGAGGACATACTTTAAAACGTATGGAGTTGGAATCTGGTACCAAAATAAGCATCCGTGGTAAAGGCAGTGTCAAAGAGGGGAAGCGTACTGATGTCTCTGCTGGCCCTGAAGAGGAGTTGCATTGCTTGATCTCAGGTGATTCTCCCCAAAAGATAAAGAAAGCAAAGAAGCTCATTGAGAAGATTATTGAAACAGTAAGTCTTCAATAATTTTTTAACCAACATCATTTTAGTCTTCTTCAGTGCCAGAAGGACAAAATGAGCTTAAGAGACAACAGCTACGTGAGCTAGCTGCACTTAACGGTACTTTACGTGATGATGAGAATCAGCCATGCTCTCAATGTGGCTTTATTGGCCATCGTAAATTTGAATGTCCTGATTTCAAAAATATTGCCAAAGCACTTTGTACTCCTAATAGTGCACTTGCACTTTCTTCTTCTCTCTGTGCCTCATCTAAAGGATTTTCTCCTCTTGACTCAGTTGCTCAGCGAGACCATCAGCTCAATAATGAAATTTTGAGTCTAGTTGGTGAACTTGATGAGGCACCTCTGCTTACCTCAGAGAGAGCTATTCCGCAGCAGGTACTTAGATATATTAACTTCTCTAATTTTTAGTCTTCAAATTTACCTGCACCCCTCACCATGCTTGAGACCTCCATTTCTAATTGGTCCAGTACTCATTCCACTGCTCCAACAACTGAGTGGACACTTCCTGCTACTACCTTTTCTTCTATTCCTGGAACCTATTCTGCTGATGCTGGTATGTATTTTTTATAATTTAAACTAATATTCTAAAGGATTCTCTGATACTGCTGTTTGGGCAAGTATATCTGCTTCCACTCCTTTCTCAGAGACCTCTCAGATTGGAATGGGATTTTTGTTTAACCCTGGTATATCCCAGGCTGGGGCAACTAACTTTCAACTGACCTCTCAGAAGTCTGAGGCATTTGTTCCCCCAGAGCCACCCTCTCATCCTCCTCCCCCACCCCCACCTCCACCCTCTACTAATGAGCCTATTTTGCCTTGGGTAACAGACTAAAATTTTTGTCACTAATTTCTCTAGGTTAGTCTCAATGGCAATAGCCCTTTTGAAGAGTTACCACCCTCTCTTCATCTTTAAGAGTGCCTGCCAGTAATATCAGGGCTCTAACTGGGCTATTCACCATGGCACCAGGTGTTTGTTTACTGTTGCTTTTGGTGCTATCTGTCTTTACTAACTTTTACTCCCTCCTGTATTTGGTATATCCGCTGTAAACCCCACCGTATTGATGGAAGATTGCCCCACTAACCATTTCTCCACTAACTTGTTCTGGCTGTGGCCATTACTTTCTGGGCTTTGCCCATTCTCCAGTTTTAGTTGTACTAGATGCTATCATTTTTCTTGCTCTATGCCTTACAGTTAGATGCCTTTGGCATATACTCTAGGCCACTTCCAATTTATTTGCTATCAAAGCTTCTCAATAAAAGTTATTGGGTTATTTTTTGTCACTCAGCTAAGTTAAATTTAAAAGCACATCTATCATACATATGGTTAACAATCTACAGATAAGATCTAGATTTTATCATTTTCTGTTTATCCAAAGGATTGCATCAATTTGAAAATAAAAAAGTTGGTTTTAGACAATTTGCTGGTTGATATTTCCTTTAATGTCAAAAGATCTACAAAGTAATATTTTTAGCCTGTGCCTAAATAAAGCTGAGATATATATCTTTCATTACACTCCTCTAATTTCTAAACTACTTACTCTCTGGACTCCACAATAATTTAGAATAGGATTATATTTCATTTGGGCTCCTAAGTTTTCATTACATTGATTCTAAAAGGTGTAAGTTAAACTTAACTTTAGTTGTAAACTTTAAAGGTGATAGGCTAAAACCAGCTTACATAGTTATAAACAATTGTCAAGATTTTGTGTTCTTGAAGAAGAGTTATGATTTTTATTAAAGGTATTACTGTAAATTCAGAACCTGAACATAAAAATGCGGGATTGTCAAATCCTTGGTTCAAATTTTAAATCACTTTTGCAGGATAGCCTTTTTTAATTAAATTGAATTCTTTGTATTTTTATTTGTATTTTTAAAAATGCGGGAACTCATAGACACTTTGCAAAGTTCAAGTCGAACTGCATGTTTCCACTGGACAAAATGAATTAACTGGAATCAGATTTGAAGTGTTCAAATCCATCAACCATTTTCATTAAGTTTACTATGTTTTTTGAAATTGCGGGATTGTCAAATCCAAGAACCAAATTTCAAATCACTTTTGAATGCCACTAGTAAACTCAGATATTAATTGCAGGAACTGGAACCCAAATTTAATGTACAGTAAGCACACTAGGAAACACCAACCCAAATAAAGAAGCTCCACTCTGGATAAAATCAAATGAAAAATTCAATCTTGATAACCATGGTTAGACATAAAAAGTGATTAAACTTTAAATTTATCCAAACCCAGAAAGTATACAATATTATAAACTTCAAATCACGGATATAGAAATTCTGTTACTATTCAAGGCTAAATCAAGAGGAAATAACTACTCACAACTAAACCAAAATTCAAATAAATACATATTTAATCTAATATATATTTTTTTTTGTTTTTATTTTTATGGACCGTCAATCACATTCCCAACCAGCTCCTGCACCAGCCCGCGGGGCAGCCCGTCCACGAGGGCGTCCCAGAGGGTCCAAGAACAGACCCAGAACTCAACTCAAGGGAAGTAATGCCAACACACAGGCCTCCCAAGGTGTCATTGCCAGCCAACCACCTCCCGTGTCACAAGCCAGAACAACCAGATTAAATCCTAGACAGAAGCCGCTCTCAAGGCCTGCCACAAAAGTCTTCTATACCAGGGTCACTAGTAATAATGAGGTTACTTACACCTCCACTGTATACCCAGGCATCACCCGGCCCCGCACTCTTGATCCAAGAGTTGCCACTTCCTGCCCTCATGTCTTTGACACCACCTATGAGCCATTGGCCACAACTGAGGAGCCATCTGTGCCTGTGACATATTCCACCATTGACGGCGCCAGCGCAACCAAGCGTGATCCCACCTTCTACACGAAGGTCCCCATCCCCTGTGTTGAGCCTGACAGCCAGGATGCCACAGTACCTGTCAAGGGCCGGCATCAGTTGACGGATAGTGAGTGTGAAGCTCTCCTTAACTGCTTGAACAGGGGAATGGCAGTTTGGAATATTGTGTCCTGATTTGGTGTCACAGCCAGATATATTGGCAACATCAACAAAAAGTATAGCAACACCGGGAAAATTGCCAAATCCACCAAGGCTAAGCAGCAGCCCAGACTACTTCAGCCCACCCATCTCGAGGCAATCAGGCAGTGGGTGACCAAGGATTGTCACCTGGACACGCTTGCTGTCCAATCAATGCTGGCCACAGAGTTCAGGCTTTCTGTCTCTAAAACTCCCTTGTTTACCAAGAAATGGTCAATTTGGGCTTTTCATGGAAGATACTCAGAGTTTCTCTGTACAACAGAAACAGTGAGAAGACCATTAAGGATTGACACATTTATGCCAAGTCTTATCTGGCCCTAAAGAAAGCTGGGAATGTCCGGTTCTTCTATATTGATGAATAATTGTTTTCCTCTTCACTCAGGTCTAGGCATGGGTGGGTTGAAAAGGGGTCCAAGGATGGTGTAGCACATTGTGCATCCAGCTGTTCCCAGACATATTCCATGGTTGCGCTTCTGGGTCCTCACAGGTTGGATTAATATCAAATGATCAAGGGTTCCCACAATAGCAGGACATTCCTTGATTTTCTCCAAACCGTCAAGGAGTACCTTCAGATCAATTACCTCAGCACAACCAACATTGTTGTGTTGAATAATGTTGGGCTCCACAAAGTGGATCTGGTTGTGTCTGAGTTCCCCTCCATTGACAAAAACAGCCACACTTCCAGCCACCAGCTTACTGATTGTCCAATGAGACTCCTCTTCCTCCTGCCATATTCCTCATTCCTGAATCCAATTGAGGAGGTCTTTGGGTGGATCAAGAATAAGGTGAAGACAAGGCCTTCCTCAGGACACCGAGGATCTCTTCAATATTCTCAAGATCAGCCAATTTCCAATGCCACCCGATGTGGTGGCAGCTTTCTATGAGCACTCAGAATCCTTCCTCCCTAAAGCCCTCAACTCTGAGCCAATCAAATAAATGGTTGCTCTGGATTTTATTTGTTTTTATTTTTGTTTGTTTTTATTGGGACTCAAAAATTATTGTTTATATATAATGATGTGACATTTGAATTGTATTATAAACATATAAGAATACATACAAAAGTTAAGTAAAATTAATTATAATAGGTAAGAGGACATATATTTTTATTATAATGTACTGAATACTGTATTGACTGTTGAGCTAACAAATAAATAAAATAAAAAAGATAGAAATAGATTTATTTTATTTAAATAATTGTGAATTCTTGTTGGTTCTTTGGTTTTTTTAAGCCACAAATTAGACCTTGCAAGTCATCATCTGATCCTTATTATTTCAGTGCCACTATAGCCACACAACACAAAAACCAATGATTTTCATGTATCTCTTACTAATTAGTATTTATGATGCAGGTCAAGCATGTCAAATATATTTATCAAATCATATTACAAGGGAAAGGTAATTCAAGTTCTAAACAATCACTTGTTTAGAACATAAGTGGAGCATGTAAAGTCACTCCCCACTTTAGCCTTGGATAGGCCAATTGTCCTGCAACGCACAAAAAAATCTGCTCCAAAGCCAGCCAAGCCCCTTAATTCTCTTGAGGATTTAGCCCATACAATTGATGAGAGATTTGTGTTGGCATATCCTTCCCAGGTGGCAAACACTGATGTTTTGAACTCTGTTCCTACTTGGGAGAAATTTCTAATCAATTTGGATTATTTTTTGGCTTGGGCTTGCCCGCATTTAAAATTGATTAAGTCTAAACAACCAGGTCACACTTTGGTTAAATCAACAAAATCCATTCCAACTGAAATTAATGGCATCCAGAAGTGTCCTCTAGGAACTAGCCAATTGGAGGTTGGCTTAGAAATTAGAGAGAAACCATCCAAACTCCCTGAAACTACTGACAAAAATTCTATCCCATCCAATCAAATGTCTGGTTGAGGTCACCTGACCTTGCAAATTCAAATGGTTTCCCTTAAAGCAAAACAGGGGACTTTTGGTCCCCTCCTTGCTCATTCTTTAATCATTATAAGTATATACTTTCAAAATAAGTTATTTGAACTTTTGGGTCCCTTTTCTTGGCCCATTATTGTCTTTGACCTTGTTAGTATTTACCTTATCATTCCTTACCTTACTGGCCTTCCCCTGGTTCCTGGCGTCCTTTTCAAAGCCCCTATAGTTAATGTTAGTGTTGTTGCTTACGCTTACCTTAGTTGCTTTTGAGAATCTGGTTCAAACTTTAAAGTTAGTATTAAAACCACTATAATTACATAATTTAAGTTTGAAATCTTTGTTCTTTTGCTTTTGAGTTGCGTCTCACTTGTTGTACGCTTTAAATTTAATAAACCCGCCCTCGAGAGTTGCCGTTGTCCCGTGGCTGCTGTTCTTGCTCTTCTCAGACTCTCCTTTATTGTCTTGTTTTACCAGACCTTTGGTTGCCCTTTTTTTGTATCGCCAATTTTAAAAATAATAAAAACCTTAGAGGGACAAGCCCTACTGCTGCTGACCCCAGATCTTGAAACTGAGATAAATGTTGGTGCCTCTCATCAAGTTTGTTGTTTACACCTTGGCACCAGCTCTGGTGTTGATATGGTGTACTACCCCAGATCTGTAGGGGTGTATTTCCCATTCTATTCATCATGTGGGTGCCAATCCAGATCAGTTCATGCACTTACTGGAGAACATCCCTGGACGCACCCAGGATATCTTTGCCACCAGTGAGAATGTTGTAAGAAGCTTGACATGTGACAACCTTGAGCCCTCTGCCCTCAATTCCTTTCCACCCATGACCCCTAGCCCAGCCCCATTTCCCTTAGAGATCCCAGCCTCACAGGGCTCCTGAAGAGGACTTGGTTGGGCAAGAGTTGGGCCCCAAGTGTGCTCCCTGGTTGCTTGGTGGGATGTTATTGATGGGCTTGGATTCATACTTTCCCTGTCTATCTGCCACGTCCTCCCTATGGACGCCCCTTTGAGCAGCCATCCCAGTCCTGCACTAGATGGTGTCCTGGTGGATCCTTCCCCCAGGATGGGAGCCAAACTTAGTTAGTTTAGCCTCCCTCTCTCACAGAGCGGGCCGCTTTATGCAGATAAATCCAGTTCTTGTTGTTTAACTATGTAATAAATGAACCTGTACTTGACGAGCTAGTAAATAAACAAAATTTTAAATATTTTTTTATTTTTGATGTGATTTCATACTATAACTGCTGTCTTATAATTATTTTAATATTTTACTATTATAATTGAACTATTAAAATTTAAATATTAAAATTTTTAATATTTAAAATAAAAAATAAAAAAATAAAAAAATTAAAAGTAAATTTGCAAGGGACGATGATTTATTAGGGAGATGCAAATTGCAAAGAGAATGCAATTAACCCAGGGATTTATACCCCAAAATCAAATTTTCAGCTATAGTGTCTAATTGAATCCACATACTCTTCTGTACGTGGTGGACAACCCTGGATGCAATTGCAAGAGGGGTGGCGCCCTGCACCCCGGTGGTTGCCGAACACTTAATAAAAGGGAGTCTGGTAAGCAAATTGATTAAGAGGTTCTTTTTGGGAGGCATGTAGTACCCATACTAGAGTTGCAAATGCAAATGAATCATAGAGGATGTGCTCAACTGTTCTATACCCCTGCAGTATCTTCTGGCGTTCAAGTGTTAATTGGCATATATCAAGTTGTATAGGTACATCCTCTAATTTTTTGACGTTAGTCTTTAATATGCAATGTAGTAAGATTCCTAGGTATACTGCAATGTGAATCCTTTGCAAGGGATATTTTTCAGAGAACATGCCTAATTTCTTATATATTTGAACTAATCTGTTGATATAAGACATGTTGCTGAATTTAAAGATGGTTCCAGAGGGAGCCTGACTTGTATCTGC
>QTSX02006910.1:0-13048 GCA_014839935.2 Entomophthora muscae
ACTGGAAACTAACACATCCATGTAAGGCATACTTTGGATCAAGGCTGACACTGTGGAGTTTCTACTGGTGGTTTATGAGTCTCGTAAATTAACAGATAGCAAATTCTGCTACCTCACCTATAACAAGGAACTCCAGGCTATCATACACTGCTTAGTAAAACAGCGCTGTTATCTCAAGAAATAGAAAGAGTTTACAGCTCTCACAGATCATAAGTCCCTGATCTATTTCAAGACACAAACAAACCTCTATTGCAGACAAGCACAATGGATGATGCTCCTTGAAAGAATAACATGAACATCCAGTACAAGCCTGGACCAGAGTTAGTTTCTGCAGATGCCCTATCACAACTTTATGTGCAAGCCTCAAGGGGACAGAATTTATTAGAACCCAATTGGCTGCTTCTGGTACTATGAACCAAGGACAAAGGTTTCTCAGGTACCACGGACATAAATCATGATACTGTCATTAAGAACAAACACCTGTTTACTGACCTCTACAGGATGTTGCACTGTAAGATATCAGACGGGGTAACTATCCCCTACATACTCATGCATCAAAGGGTGGACAAAATATTTTCTTACCACAGAGATCTGGGTCACACCAAGAGTATGAACCTATATTGGTTCTTGAAGCACAAAGCATGGTGGCCTACCTTGTACAGAGATATCCCCAAAGTACTTGAATAATGTGATGTTTTCAAGAGGTTGCCAAAAAGTGACACCCCCTAAGTCAGTACTATCCATCCAAACATAGTTGCCTTTTAAGGTAAGGGCACTAGACATTATAGGCCTCATTCCAGAAAAGAGCAATAATAAGAAATATATAATCACCTCTATCAACTTTTCCACATGCTGACCTGTAGTACAGGTTGTTAAAGCCCACACCAATAACAACGTGCACAGGTTCATAGGAAAGAAAATCATCAGCAATTTTGGAAAGCCAGAATTGCTGATTATAGATGGAGGCAAGGAATTAATCTCCAATGACACCAATGTATATCTCGTAAAACAGGGCGTGAAACATACAGTAATCACTCCCTATCACCCCCAGGCTAACAGCAGGGTTGAACAATTAAATGGCATCCTGTTATAAGCCCTTTAAAAACTCACTGCTGGAAATCCTGAGGACTGATCTGAACAACTAACAACTGCCCTCCTTTTGTGCTGCATCCAAGTGAACCAATCCACTTGAAAGAGACCTCTAGAGCTAGTATATGGCACACAGACAAACATTGTTTAAGCTCTTTCAGGGCTGTTGTGTATATACTTCTGGGAAGTATAATAAATAAGATAAAGGGGAAAATTAAGAAGAGAATGATACTTTATTAGATATGAGTTTGGAGTATTCTGTTAGAACTAGATGACGAGCTGCACTATTCAAAGAAAAATTATGTGGATATAGTAAACACAGATTTAATTGTTTGAGTAACAGTAAACCAAATTGGGAGGAATGTTTGATCATTCTGGAGCCGCGACCTGTGGAGCACAACATGGTGATTAAAATTGAGGTCAAGAAGATCATTTTCAGAGGAAAATTAGAATAATGACGAGAAGGCGCGGTGATTTAAAAGGCAGGCCAGGTGACAGCAAAGGAGTCCAAAGCCATCTGAACCATGGTCCCAGCTATATCATCAAAGACAGGGGCCAATAGGCCCAAATACGCAAACATGAGGTTTATTTTCTGTTTTATTCCAAGGTGAATAAGATATCTAGAAACAAGTTTCTAGAGGGGAAATGGGAAAGTCTTAAGGGAGTTCAGGATGGGGCAGGAGGGGATTCCTTGTCTTCTGATTGGCTGGCAAGAATATTTTCAGCAGTTGTAGGCCCTGCATTGGAATTTACGTCAATGACGTCATAATTTAAAAAATCTTGGTGACCAGCAGGTCAAGCGCTTCCATCACCAAATAACGTATAATGGGTGATTTTCTTGTCATAGTTATTTGGATAAAAATATGGTAGATCCTGATTTTCCAGGGCTATTTGAGCAACCCCAGCTTTGATCCATTTTTTTGTCAATTACGGCATTTAAGTTGTCAATTTCTCTTAAGGGTTTGGCGGTGGCTCTCCGTTGGTTTCTGGTCTTACAGGGGCATGTTATTCCTTTCATTTGGTTTTCTACTGTAACATATTCTATAGTATCATAAGAAGCCACATGTTGTCCATGTATGTCATGGTAGTCATGGGGCTTATCCAAGTTGTGTTCCACTTAGGATTCAAAATGTTTGATTCCCATAATAGATGGTCATATTATAGTAGTGCCACCAACTTAATGATTAGTCAGGGAATCATTCAGCAAGTTGCTTGGGAAATCAATTCCCTGGGAGGGCATAATTGTAGATGTTGCAACACTGTCAGGATACCAGGAGTACTGTGGGGCTCCAGCAGGTGAGGGAGGAGTCAAAGCAGGTACTGGCATGGCCCACAAGATGATGGGATCTAACTTTACCAGGTAGGAAAGGGCCTTCCCAGCCACAGCCCAAGGTCCAGCCGCTGGCAAGGCAGAGTCAATCAATCTTGTGAGTGCAAGGTAAAGCACTCCCGGGAATTGACTACTATGGCCAGAGGCATCAGAAGTGGGGGGGTTGAGATGGTTGATTTAGGTGTTGGGGGCGGTTCCATGGGGACCAAGTAGGCGGCAGGATTGTTGTATTTCCCTTTGAAGATCAAAGGGTAGATGGTGAGTGCTTTGCCGTCTTGGACAATTTGGTAGGGTTCCTTGGGAGCGTTTGGGCGGGTATACCACTGCAAGTCTTCCAATGTCCAGGGTTTGTGGTCAGGATTGGCAGGATACTCAGTGAAATGCACAGGGCCAAATGGAGCGTTGGGTAGGCGGTAGTAGTCAAAGGCTTTGGTTTTATCAACTGGAGTCTGATTATCTATCCCAGTAGAGGGGTACTGACGCTTGGGTGTATGCAGATAGAAGAGTATCAAAAATAGGTATGGAAACAGATTGGTGAGCCAAAGGTTCATAACAACTTTATTTGGTAAGGATGTGTGGGGTTCCTGGTCACCAGTCCCCATAGTGTGTCCTGGGTCGTAGCCAGGGACTGGCTTGGAGGAGTTGTCATTCTCCAACAGGGGGGAAGGGTTGGTGAGAAGCTTATACTTGGCTTGCATAAGGGCAAACTCCTCAAGTACCTTTTCAATTACCAAGCAAGCGTCTCCCCCGTATACCTGGACTTCAGCAGGCGCCAGCCCGCCTGTAGGCCAATACCAATCCTGGAGTAGCCTTGCAAACTCTTCTCCAATGAACTCTCTTCCTCGATTTGACATTTCCAAATGCCTGGTCACCTTTTCCCACTCCTCCTGGGCAGATTAACTAGAGGCAAACTTCCTGCACCCTAGGCAGTATGATTCCTCATCCCCTGGGCTAGGGTAGAAAATATGGGCAATTGACTCATGATACTTATATACCCTTTTTACACGGAAAAATCAGATAGGGATCGTAATAGGCGCTTTATTCTCTGTCAGAAGGAAGATCCCCTTAGAAACCTACTGAGATATCACCTTTGGGTAGGAAATAAGAAAGGGTTTGTGCCAAAACTTGGAGTCTTTTAACAATATCTTGGACTCCTTGTACTTGGTCTTCAACTCCTGCTCCTTGTTCTTGGGCTCCCTTGCTTTGGTCTTGGGCTCCGGTACCTTGGTTGTGGGCTCCGTCATCTTAATCTTAAGCTCATGTGGTCTGACTTGGCTCTGGCTTCCTATCCTTGGTCTCCTGCTCCTTCTGTAGCTTTGGTGGCCTTTGTAATCCACTTGATCCAGTCCCTGAAGAGTCTCAGATAGCTCTCCCTTTTATAGCTCCCTGTTTCAGACCAAAATCCTCTCTTAGAACTCTGGTTTTTCAAAGCTTAAACTATCCTTTTTTTTTCTTCTATAATATATTAAACTTTCAAACTTACTTCAGCCAATGAAAGCCCTGAATTTTCCGCTTCTGCTCCCCATTTTTTAGGCTTTAACTCTCAAGTTAAAGCCCTTAAAAACCTGATCAAGTAAGCTCCAGTTTGCAGCCAATCAAACGCCTCGCTTCAACAGTTTTGCCAAAACAGTTTATCTGGATGACCTGTTCCTGACCATGGTTCAAACTCCAAGCTGCCCTGCTCTGGGTAAACCACTGCTCCGTGTTTCAAACAGTTCCGCCGTAATTTCCGTCACGTTTCCCCGGCAAATCTCGAGCGCTTCCACATATGTTTTACTTAGGCAATTTTCAATCCTTTGATGTTTCAACGTTTCTCCGTGTTTCTCCGTGTTTCTGTCAACGTTTCACATCTTCAAACCTGCCTGCTGCTTGTCCTTTTGCTCCCCTAGTTGTTCTTGGCAAAATTTGCTCTTTCACTTTCACAGTTTCTCTGTTCTTCTTCCAACTTCTTTCTGGTCCTTTCTCTCTCTCATCTTTTCCCTAAAAATAACTTATAGTTCTAACAAACTATAGGTTATTTTTTCTCCTCTTTCTTTTTCCTTTGTATAACTTTTAATCCTTTTTTAATCATAATCAGGCAGTATCCAATCATTCTTTAACTGCTTCTTTATATCCAAACTTCTTCTCAAAAGTCACTAAACCAGCTCTTCCAGCCTCTGTATTCAGTCCAGCTAGGTCATCCTCTCAACTCTTCAGTTCTTCAGCACCAACTTTTGGTCCTTTGGCCATCCTACCCCATGATCTGCCAGCTCTCCATTCTGTCTTCTTGTCTTTCTGCTTATCCTTTACCAGTTCCACACTAGGAACTTTATTTGTTCCCTTAACACACTGAACCATATTGGTCCATTCCATTCAATATGAATTAACAGTTCATCAACTAGCCTTCACTGTGACCAAACAGTCCCTCTTGCTAGTTTTCTCTGCTAATTCCATGAACCACCTCGGTTCTTTATCTCATCCCCCATTACCAGAACTCGTAGACCCAGGCATGAGTCTACATTGAACTGGCGTTTGACTGGGCCCTTGCAAGTGGCAATCCACTTAGGCCATTCAACCATAAATCTATGTTTATGAATTGTCTTTACTCACCCAGGTGATGAAGTCTGGGCTTTCAGTCGCAGAGTAATCAGCTCTACTTCCCAGAGGCCTGATCACACTAAGTTCTGCAGCTTGCTTCCCCGAGCAAGCCACCCTGGTGACACCTCTGAGCATGCCTATACCCTCCAATGCTCACTTTGGGTTTCCCCAAAGCTCCCATGGGGGCATAAACGAGGACACCCTGCCAGTCTGTTAGGCAGGGTGCTTGCTCACAGACCTCCTGCAAGCGTATTAGGGTATGTTGAGCCCTCAGAGCTCTTCCCCTCCCTGGCAGCCTGCGTTACCCGCCAGGGGTCCAAACTTACACTACCCCCCAGACAGAAAAAGTTCCATGCTTGCTATTTCAGTCTCCACCCTGCTAGGTGAAGTACTATAGCCCAAAGCAGCCAACATCTTCTGCTGGGTGGAGGCAACAACTGCCTCTGGTAGTCCTTTGTTACCTACCAGCCAGGCCTTACTTACCCTAGTAGACCATGTTACCTACTAGGCTCCCCTTACTTACCCTAGTAGACCATGTTACCTACTAGGCTTACCTCACTTACCCCTGACCACACACTGTCATTTCTTAGCATATCGTCTTTATTTGAAGCCAAATTCACCCTTGCCTGCAAACTGCACACATGTGGATCACCACAGGATGACAATACAGAACTTTTTCAAGTGCTTCTGATTTATATAATTACTCACATGCAGGTGCCTCTGGGTATTCTTCTGATGCTATCTGTGTGGCAAGGCTTGGCATTTCAGATTCTGCTGTTTGGTTGGCTGATTCATGGTTATTTTTGGGGTTTTCATGAACAGTTGTTTGGCTTTTTGATGGTCCATCTTGGCTTGGCTGATCATTGATTTTGGCAGGTTTGGCTTCTGGTGTTTTGGGGGTTTTCCTAATTAGATCACCATTTTTGGACTGGCTTGACAGGCTCTCTTGAGCCCAAAGAACTTAATTAAAAAAGGGGTCCTCAATTGGGGACCCCAAATTACTTAATGGAGGGTGGGCTTGGTCTGGGTTTACTGGGCAGCTAAAAATAGCCTGCCCAGGCCCAGCCAAATTCACCAAGGCTTGGGCATAGCTTTTGGGGCCCAAAGTGGGGCCCTCAGCTGCCACCAGGGCATGAATGGTTCCCGCACCTGGATTCGCTTTGAAAAGCAAAAATCCAGATGCGGGCAAATCTCCCCCGCCCGCTAGCCCCGCCTGGTGGCTAGGAGTGTGTTCAATTCCCGCCCGGGGCTTCGAAGCTGTTACTTTTGTAACAAACGCTGAAAAAAAGTAAACTATAACCCAAGAAAGTAGGCCCTGCCATTATTCTAAAGATAAATGACAACAACACTTACCTGGTACAAGGCTTGGGCAAAAGAAAACAATACAAAGTCCTGCATCATGACAGACTTCATCCATGCAAGGCCTGTCAAAAACAATGCAAGACCATCATTCCAGCCACCAAGCAGCAGCTGGTAGAGTGTGGCCCTCACACTCCTGACATTCTTCCAGCAGACCTCCCTGCTGAGATGGCTGAACTTCAATAGGGGGTCAAACCCACAGGTTTGACTGCCGGCAAGGTTCCACACAAGAAAGTTTGTGACCCCCAAACCAACTTTCCCATATCCTGTAGCCAAATGCAAAAGCTAACTTAACTTACTAAATCCAGCAGCAAGAATCAGTAATAATCCCAGCTCAGCGGACAGCTCAATTTGTGCTTCACTCATTACAAGGATCACACCACCCCCTTTTCAATCCAATTGATTGATTGTCCCAATCTTGTTCCTCTTAAAATGATTCACTCCAGCTATACAATTCCATTATCTCAATAAAGATAATTATCTAGTTTCCAATAACTTCCCTGGTGTAACTATACTAATACAGCACAGTTATGACAATCTGAAGCATAATTTTTTTTACTAGAGCTCATTATAGAAGATTTTACATTCTAATTGATTTTCTTGTCTAAGCATGGTTATCAAAATTGATTTTTTCAGTTTTTAGTTGTAGTAGAGCTTCTTGATTTGGGTTGCTTTGGTCTAGTTTCTTACCCTATATTCAATTCAGGTTCCAAAGGCCACAATTAACTTTTGGATTTACTATTGGCTTTCATTTGTGATTTGAAACTTGGTTGTTGGATTTGACAATCCTACAATCTAAAAAATATAGTAAACTTAATGAAAGCAATGGATGGCTTTGAACAACTCAATTCTGATTCCAGTTGATTATTTCCTCCACTTGAAATATGCAGCTCGACTCAAAATTTGCAAAGTGTCTATGAGATCCCACAATTTGAAATATTCAAATAAAATGCCAATGAATTAATCTAATCAAGGAAAAAGTCAAACCACATATGTGATTTGAAATCTGGACCTAGGATTTGACATTAGGTTATGAATTTACAGTATATACTCGACACTTGGGGAATGTGCAAGGATACTTTTTTAATGTAATTCAACTTGGTATAGGTATAGTTTGATAACCAAATCTATTTCAGTTTGGCGGGAAATATGGGTTATCGGATGTTGCTCGCAAAATAGGAGCTGTTTCAACATTTTAAGGGCCAGTTATGATTCCATGGGAGTTGTGCTTAGATCTTAGGCCAAGCTACAAATCGACCGCTCAGCTATTTTAGTCGTGGGTTATTTTTTAGAAAATCCGTCATCCAAATGATCTATTGGCGGGTCGATCTTAATCAATTAAGGCGGATAAATAATTCCGCTCTGCAGATGGTATTAGTCATCAACTTATTTTATAGAGGGTATTTATAAGGCGATGCGATGGGCTGCGGAAATGAATAAATCTTCTAGCAATATTCTATTCGGCGTGGCGAGTTTTGTCGTTCGCGTGGAAAATGGACAATCAGGGCAGCCGCCAGGGAATTGAGCACCTGCCATGGAACTAATGGGAACGAGGCTGAGAGAAGACTAAAAATTACAATTCACGTTTTCGGCCACAGTTGAAAGAACTCCACACCAACTCTGCTGGACAACAGCTCGAGATTCAAGCAACTCCGGGCGTAAACAAAGGCTGCTAATCAATGTCAGCAGGGTGCATGCATGGGCAGTGTACCACGACTTCAATAGAGTCTATTGGCTTAATCGATTCCTAGGCATGAGGGGAATTAATCAAGGGCTTCGACATGTTAATCAATAAACTCTATTCTAAACTAGTTTTACTTAAGCATAAACTGGGAATAATGACAAGTTGCTGAACTTTAGGGCCTGAAGTTATCTTCTGATTTGTCGGAACTTCTGTTATTCCTGACGTGCTATATACGTTTCTGTCCCGCAGCCAATGTACAATTGGAGGATGAGGCTCAGGTTGGCATGATGGATCGCCAGTATCAGAGTGTGACCTTGGCTGCTACAGAGATACCCCCATTTCCACACGTTTTATCAGACCAAGTTTGCACTTTTTGAATGACCTTCCCAAACTGCCATTTTCTCTTCAACTGATATTTTATTTGTTCCCTCATCAACCTAAATTCTATTCTTTTATTCTTTTCTGATTCATCTCTGTACTTTTAAGCACCCTGCAGCTTCAAGAGCGCTTCTCGACTTATTTATTTAAACTTCTGCTCTTCACTCTTCAAAGGCCACGGCTAGCCAAATGCTTCAGATTAAGCCAATAGTCTTTCTGTTCCTTCTGAGAGCCTCTGCTCTTCCGTTTTACCCTGACGAGCAAAAGCATCTTTCTGCTCTTGATTACTTCCTATTGACTTTTTTCACTTTATTTGTATTTTATGCTGTAGTCAGAATCACTTGGGCTGTGATATGCTGCTTCGTTCCCGAGCCTTCTTTCAATTTCGATGGTTGGACCGAAGAAGAGACCCAGAGTTATGATTTGGCCCGTGCTTTTGAGGCAGCACATCCTCCCAATAGCATTCCCACTGATATTACTCCGGATCAGAGACAACTGATTCAAGAGAAGGGAGTCTACGCTTGGTCCTTTATTTCAGATATGGATCAAAACGTCATGATTAATGATCGAACCGAGGTTACCTTTCTAGGCGGTGAAGTATGTGTCCAAACAAATCTCCCCATCTCTAAGCAGCAGCCTATTTATTACTTTGAAGTCAAAATGTTTGAAAAACCCGCTGGCACCAAGGTTGGGCTTGGTGTCGCTACCAAGCCTTACCCTTCTTGGAGGTTTCCAGGTAATATCATTCTAGTTCATCATAAGCTTACCTCTTTCTAGGGTTTAACAAGACCTCTATTGGGTATATTTCCAGCACAGGAAGGAAGCACTTCAATGATCCTTTCGATGGCTTTGAGTTTGGCTCAACTTATTCTGAAGGAGATGTTATTGGGTGTGGGTATAGGCCGCGTTCTGGGACAATTTTCTTCACTAAAAACGGTGTCAAGGTTGGCGATGCATTTAGTGGGCTAAAGTGCAACCTTTTTCCAACAATTGCTGCCTATGGGCCCTGCTCCTTACACGTCAATTTAGGCCAAATGGGATTTGTCTTTATTGAGGCCAACGTTGGAAAGTGGGGGCTGGCACCCTGCGAAGGGTCGCTCTTACCTCCTCCGGCCTATGGCTTGGACCAGGACACAATTCTATTGGAAATCAGTCCTGGACCTCAGTCCACTTCTCAAGTTAGCGCTGCAAATGTTCAGAAGCCTCCATCTTACATTGGGATGCTTGCACCCAGGCTTCCTTCAATCACTGTAAGCTCACCACCTCCCAGCTACCTGGAAGGCTCTTCCGAAAGAGCTCCGCTTCTGGGCGACTACGATTCAGACGAATAAGCCTACCTTTGTTTCAAAAGTACTTATGGCTCATTTTCAACTGCTTCACAAGTTAAATCATCTTAGATCCTTTGAATTTAGAATCACCTCCTGCAAAACCCCCATAAATCCTTGTTTATACTACTTATCCATTTTAAATGTACCATAGCCATTAAAGCAGCTGCTTCTCTCCATTGTTGCTTGCTTTAAAACATGGTTACTTGCATCTAAACATTTGACGCAGATTGCTCCTTCACAAAGCCAAACTACACATGCTTTTAGCCTAACTCCAACAACTTTTTTACTGACATCTTTATTTTTGACACAAACAATAGATTAACTATTCTCCTAATCCACATGATACAGCAACTATTTATAAGCCTGATTTTATCACTACAAAACCCAAACTATAGCAGCAAATAAAATATCCAACTGATAATTAAATCATATAACTTGAAGATTTTGCAAATATATAGTCTCAGCAGTGTAACAAAGTTTTAATCATTTCCCTTTCTCTCTCATACTCAGCCTTTCTGGTTGAGGCAGCCTCACACCACTCAATTCCATCCTGAAGCTCATCAGTAGCTAGGGAAGGGATCTGACACAGAAATCCAAACCATGCATAACTGGGGCAGGAAGATGTTATGTCAACCAATTTTCCAACAAACAATATTGCACAACTGTTTTTCTATCACTCTTGTAAGATACAAATAAAATAACCCAATTTCCCAGCATAAAAATCAAGTCCAACTTTTTGCAAACTTTGGCAGTTAATGAAAAACTACATTAAAATAAGCTTAACTTTAACATCAAATAGAAAACAAACAAAGCCATTAGATCTGAATCAAAGTTAATCTTAAATCCTAAACTATAAAAATTCAATGCCAAATAATATAAAAAATAGTCTAAGATAACCAAGTTTTATCAAATGAAACATTAGCAATTATTCTTACCCAAAGTTCATAGCATTTGATAACCTCTTCAGGTATTCCAGGATCCCATCCTTCTGGTAGCCCCTGGTCACCAGATTGTAAAATATGTCCTTCTTGAGTTCATGCCGGCTTTTCTTGAAGGGGGAGGGACTCTGTTTTCAACATCCCTAAGGATCTTATCAGCCCAGCTGTTTACTTCTTCTGGCCCATAGACAGCTTACCAAAGGATGGCTTCCTAACCCCCACTGACTTGACAAAGTGGTTGTATCATCCTTTCAGGGCAGATGTGGTCTTGGTACCCTCAGTTAGAACAGACTCCACCTAGCTCCAGATGATCTTGTTCTTTTCTGGCCCATATAAATCTTTAATAAGCTTCCCAATCCACTGGTTCTTGAAATAGTCAATTAATCCAGACATTGGTTTCTGATTGACCACATACTATCTATCTGTGTCCAGAAGCTTCACTGCCTTCAATATGGCATACTTCATTAGAAGGCACATGGTAGGGTCCCTTCCAACTGTCAGGGCCCAAAATGAGCCTGACAAAGCATTAAACTATATCAAATCAAAGAAATGTGAATTTGCAATCACACACTCAGGCTGTTGAATAAGGTTTCATTAATCAATGCCACTATTCCCCAAAATTCAGAATTGATGCCCCAGGGACGCCTGCATCAGGAGGCATCCAAAAAAGAATCACTACCTACCAGAAGTGTTTTTAAAATTAGCCAGAACCATCAGAAGTTGGGGATTTTGGCCCCAAAAGTCACCACAAGGATCACAAGGTTTGAGGCAAGCACCAGGACCTAAAAATGGCCTGCTGCCTTCCCTGAGCAACCAACTAGATGATGCCAGTGTCAGGAAAACAGTAGCAGGTGGCCAGTCAGCCAATCATGATACCTTACCTAGTCAAAAGCCAATTCCCCAGAAGTATCATAACTTTGCTGTTTTAGCAGAGTTACAAAGGGGAAAATTATTAGAGACTAGATAATATTCTTTATTGAGAGATAACTGTTATATAGTTGCTGTGAATCTGGATATTGGGAACATGATTATGGTGATCACTCAATTTAATGGTTAAGGGGGTGGCTGTGACAGAAATCACAAGATAATAAGAAGCTGTCTCTAAGTGGTGGGGAATTACCACCCAAATCCACATAGAGTTAATGATTAACCACCAACGCAGCTTCAGATACTGTTTTGTAAAATTTCCAAATGAGATACTAGGATTAAGTAAAATAATTGATACCAACCAGAATAGCCCAAGATAAATAGCCTGGGAAAGCATCAGAGAGTCTTCAGTGTAGAATTCTGGGCATTGAGAAGTGACACAATTTTCATTTTCCGAGATGGGGGGAGGAGCTACAAAATTGGCTGGCATGAAATTAACATTTTGTGGCGCCAACAACAAAGTTCCAGATGCTGGGCCCCATCTTCCTGAAATGATTCTGTTCAGAATCAGATTGTACGGTATATACCGCAACAACCCAAGCACAGGATGCATTTTTAAAATTTAAAATTAGAACTTGGGATAATTGATTTTTCTTAAGTAAATTTAGAAGGACTCAACTCTTAGAGTTGAAACAGGGAAAATTATTCAATATATATCAGAAAATTGACTAAGAAATACCACCTGAGTCTTGATCTCCTATTCCTTTGGCATATTCCAGTAAGTATCTAGTCCAGGTTGCAAAGAACCCTTGTATGACCAGTTTCTGACAACCATGCTGATTAGTGAGCTTATATTGGGTGACCCTCATATTACGCTGATTTATCAACATCAGTTTACAAGGGGGGGTTAGTTTCAGTTGGCATACTGGAGCAGCTGTGACCCATTTTCAATCAACCATTTGGTTTAAATCCGTTAACTCGGTCAATTTCAATACAGGTTTCCCAGCCTTCTGTGCCTTCTTACTTGGACGGACAATACCCGGTATTATGGAACTTACCGTGACATTACCCTCTGCTTTAGCCCTGGGCACAATACCACCATCTGGGAGATGTGATAAAGAGAAATTCTTATGGGCAGGTGGGAGTTTCATTGCAGCAAGGGTAAGTTCAGGGTGTCCAATAGCAGTGGGATTGCGCTTGTAGAGCTTGTGGATCAGATCAGAGGAATTTGAACAATTGTAGTGTGGAACCCACAAGTTTCCAGAGTCAGGATAGCCCTTCCATGACACCAAATATTCCAGGTGGCAGCAATTCTTATGTGAAGCCAGAATACAATTTAGCTCATACTCAGGTTTTCCTTCTTCAAGAATGGGTTGAGAAAAAGGAGTCTCTGTACCCTTAAAGGGAGTAAGAAGGCATTCATGAAAGATGTGTAAAATCTTAAAAGCTGGGGGTAAATCCAGTCAATATGCAGAGGGACCAATTCAATGTTCAACCT
>QTSX02006911.1:0-12954 GCA_014839935.2 Entomophthora muscae
ATAGTTGCAAACATGTCAAATAATACAAAATAATTAAAAGTGTTTTTATTTAAAGGCTCTTTGAGTACAGGCTCATTTATTATGTAGATAAACAATGAGAATTGCATTTATCTGCATCTTGTGGCCCGCTCCACTTATGTTTTAAACAAGTGATTGTTTAGAACTCAAATTACCTTTCCCTTGTAATATGATTTGATAAATATATTAGATATGCTTGACCCATGTCCTAAGTACTAATTAGTAAAAGATACATGAAAATCATTGGTTTCCGCGTTGTGTGGCTATAGTGGCACTGAAATAATAAGAATCAGATGATGACCTGCAAGGTCCAATTTATGGCTTAAAAAAGCCAAAGTACCAACAAGGATTCACAATTGTTTAAATAAAATTAATCTATTTCTATTTTTTTTAATCTATTTATTTTTTAGTGCAACAGTCAATATAATATTCAGTGCATTATAATAAAAATATATGTCCTCTTACCTAGTATAATTAATTTTACTTACCTTTTCTATGTATTCTTATATGTCTATAATACAATCAAATGTCACGTTATTATATAAATAATAATTTTTGAGTCCTAATAAAAACAAAATAAATAAAAGAAAAACAAATAAAACCCAGAGCGCCCATTTATCTGATTGGCTTGGAGGCCAGGGCTTTGGGGAGGAAGGAGTCTGAGTGCTTGTAAAAAGCCGCCACCACATTGGGTGGCATTGCAAATAAACTGACCTCAAGGATATTGAAGAGATCTTTGGTGTCCTGTGGAAGCTCCACTTTGACCTTATTCTAGATCCACCCAAAGACCTCCTCAATTGGGTTAAGGAATGGAGAATACAGGGGAGGAAGAGGAGTCTCATTGGGTAGTCAGCCAGGCAGTGGCTGGCTAAATGGCTATTTTTATTGATGGGCAGAAACTTGGATACAACCAGATCCACTTTGTGGAGCCTGAAATTATCCAACACAGCAATGTTGGTTGTACTGCAATAATTGATCCAGAGATACTCCTTGAGGGCTCAGAGAAAATTGGGAAAAGTTCCTGCTATTGTGGGAACCCATGATCATTTGGTATTGGTCTAACCTGCAAGGACCCAGAAGCGCTACCATCAAATAGGTCTGGGAATAGAACAGCTGCACAATGGGCTACGCTGTCCTTGGACCCCTTCTTGACCCACTCATGCCTAGACCTGAGTGAGAAGGAAAATGATGATTCATCTATGTAGAAGAACTGGACATTCCCAGTCTCCTTTAGGGCCAGATATGTCATGGCATAAATGCGTCAATCCTCAATGGTCTTATCACTGTCTCTGTTATACGGAGAAACTCTGAGTACCTTCTACAAGAAGCCCAATTTGACCATGTTCTTTGTATACAAGGGTCTTGGAAACAGAAAGCCTGAACTCTGTGGCAAGCATTGATTGGACAACAAGTGAGTCCAGGTGGCAATCCTTGGTAACCCACTGCTTGATTGCCTTGAAATGGGTGGGCTGAAAGAGTTTGGGCTTCCGCTTAGCCTGGGTGGATTTGGCAATTTGCCCAGTGTTACCATACTTTTTGTTAATCTCACCAATATATCTGGCCGTGACACCAAATCAGGACGCAATATCCCAAAATGCAATTCCTCTGTTCAAGCAGTTGAGGAGAGCTTCACGCTCACTATCTGTCAACTGACGCTGGCCCTTAACAGGTACCACAGCATCCTGGCTGGCAGGCTCAACACAGTGGATGTGAACCTTCATGTATAAGGTGGGATCATGCTTGGTTGCGCTGGCGCCGTCAATGGTGGCATAGGACACAGGCACAGATGGCTCAACAGTGGTGATCAATGGCTCATATGATGTATCAAAGACTTGGGGGCAGGAAGTAGCAACTCTTGGATCAAGAGTGCGGGGCCAGGTGACAACTGGGTACACGGTGGAGGTGTATGTAACCTCATTATTCCTAATGACCTTTGTATAGGAGACTTTTGTGGCAGGCCTTGAGAGCGGCTTCTGTCTTTGATTCAGGCTACTGTTCCTGGCTTGAGATGCAGGAGGTGGTTGGCTGGCGCTGACACCTTGGGAGGCCTGTGTGCTGGCATGACTCCCCTCAAGTTGGGTTCTGGGTCTTTTCTTGGACCCTCTGGGACGCCCTTGTGGACAGGCTGCCCTGCAGGCTAGTGCAGGAGCTGGTTGAGAATGCAATTGTATGGTCCATAAAAATAAAATAAAAATATATTTTAGATTAAATATGTATTTATTTGGATTTATTGGTTTAGTTGTGGGTAGATATTTTCTCTTGATTCAGCCTTGAATAGTATCATAATTTTTATATCTGTGATTTAAAGTGAATAATATTGTATACTTTCCAGGTTTGGATGATTTTAAAGGTTAATAACCTTTTATGTCTAATTATGGTTATTGAGATCGAATTTTTCAGTTTGATTTTAGTCGTGGTGGAGCTTCTTGATTTGGGTTGGTGTTTTCTAGTGTGCTTACTCGTACATTAAATTTGGATTCCAGTTCCCGCAATTAATATCTGAGTTTACTAGTGACATTCAAAAGTGATTTGAAATTTGGTCCAAGGATTTGACAATCCCACAATTTCAAAAAAACATAGTAAATTTAATGAAAATGATTGATGGATTTGAACGCTTCAAAACTGATTCCAGTTAATTCATTTTGTCCATTGGAAATATGCAGTTCAACTTGAACTTTGCAAAGTGTCTATGAGTTCCCGCATTTTCAAAAATTCAAACAAATACTCAAAAAATCAATTTAAATTAAAAAAAGGCCATCCCGCAAAAGTGATTTGAAATTTGGACCAAAGATTTGATAATCCTGTATTTTTACGTTTAGGTTCTGAATTTACAGTACCTTGATATTATATTTTGGGCCCACCCAGAACAACTTTATATCTCCATCAGTAATGAACAACAAATTACATACTATAAATTGGATATATTATTACACAAGAACTCAGTGATATCCTTTAACATAAAACCCTCATCTAAACAAATAATAGTAACACTTAACTAGATAACAACAAAAAATGATAGCTTTTATTGTAACTAAAATAAAATTTCAATTTTCAATTTTCAACATGCCTCATGATACACAGGGGATCACGTTGAGTTGCTCCCTTTCCATATATAATATTGTAATCACTTTTAATTTCTTCCAACATAGTTAGATATCATATTTTCTTATGAGAAGTGAGGTTTATTTACAACAAAGATCCTGACAATGACTCTTATTCAGAACACTTTTGATCCTTATACAGATTTTTGCCCCTGTACCACCACTTAGTGATCCAATAGTCTTCTTTCAGGGTATAAGAAACCTCAGCCTTACAGATGAGTTTTTTGCTTGGCACCAGAGCTTTAAAAACTACTGTATAAACAAAGATCATCCTATTAATGATCTCCTTTCTGTCCCTTTAATAGTATGTTTTTTTTCAACAAAAATAAAGACCTATAATTAGTTCATTTAAAACACATTGAATTCTGAAAAAAATTAATTTTAAAATAAAGCTGAAATAGTCAAATCAAAATTGCACATATTATTAAAAATATTTACTGCCTATTTATCAAGAAGCATGAAACCATGAGTTTTAATTTTTTAAGCTAACATCAACAGATATATCACTTATTTAAACACCAAATTAAAGAAATAGCTCATTAAATAAGATGTCATCAAACAGAGATTCTATACCACCTTAAGACATTTAAAGCACTATATGAATTAGATGATATATTAAAAAACTAGCAGTAAGGATACCAAGTAATGTACACTGGGCAATCAGGCAAAGAGTTGTGACAGTCAAGCAGGTTATTGGGTATAGCCTACTACAGAATTGGCACTAACTTGATATGATAAGAGGCTAAATATTCTAACATGGAACAATAGCCTGTAGATAGCACCATAGAGTCAATAAGATCTACAAGAGTAATATAGATTATTTCAAATAATTGATTAAAAGGTGCCTCTGCAGTAGGTACAAAAAAGGGCAGGGTTTAGGATTGTGGGTAGGTGTCAGAATACCAAGTGTTGATGAAAATGCTATTTGACACAGGGAGTGGGACTTTCAGGCCAGAAGGTAAGGCCCACCAGAGAATGAGAGCCAACTTGATAACATAAGATATAAATCAACCAAGCAAGGACTATGGACCAGAATCAGGTACTGTGGCGCTCCTGCTCTTAGGAGATCATCAAGGTGTGTCCTGGGTTAAATCCAGGGACCAGATGGGTTGAAGTGACATCCTCAGAGATACTTAATCTATGAAAATATCACAAGTGAATTATATGAAAGCTCCAAAAGAGACTCACCATACAACCAATCATCATTGACAATTGCTAACTAGGAGAAATCATATTTAACAGCAACATATGGGCTACCAAAGTAGCTTTATTCTTTAGGGGCCATTTGTATGATAATCTTAAGTACAACAATATCCTAGATATCAAGGTTATTTGCACTGGTTTACTCATTCCTCAAACAGGAGTTTTTTTATGAGTAAACAGGATAAAGTTCTGCCTCTTCTGATCCTCTTGACCATCTCCAAAACTATTATCACTAGGGAAGTGTTCTATCACAAAAAGAGAGAATATGTGGCAATATAGTCTTTATTAATAGAAGGAATATCCCTTTAGAAATCTTCTGATTTATTTCCATTTTTGGAGTCATTTTGAACAGCTACTCCTTTAGAAAGGACTTCTTAAAGCTTTAGAAGACATCTGGCTACACCAAACTAACCAGACATATAAACATCAAGATGCTGATCAAGCACCTGCAAAGATCCTACTTGTGACCAAAAGATTTTAGAAAGACCTTGCCAACTTTTCAGCCAACCTCCTACTTATAGCGCCTTGTTCCCAATGTTTGTGCCTTTGGAATGGCTTTCTTCAAAAGCTTAAGCTATTGTTGCTCAATTTTTCCTAAAAAATAAGCTTATACACTTACTTTATCAAAAGCTTAAAGTATGTTTTCACTGTTTTCTTGCTTATACTTTAAGCTTTTGGCTTCTAACCAATCATATTGACCAGTAACCATGCCATCAACCCAATCAATTATTGCAACATCCAAAACTTCACCATTTATGAAGTTTCACCCCAATCCAACTAGGAAATCAATTTCCATCACTCAAACTGCTCAAAGCATTAACACTTTGTGCAACAAAGCGTTAACTGGTTCCCTGCTCCAGCACCAGTCTTCCCTCTGTTAAACCTTAATAAATTTAAATAATATAATACTATTGAAATTGTTTTTATTGATCCTCTTCAACTTTTGCCCAGATCTTTACTCTCACTGTAAAATCCAGGGAAAATGTCCCACCAAAATGGCTTTGTATCCTGTTTTTATAGCAAATACCTTCATCTGCAATTTTCTCAACATTCCTCCTTAGTTTTGTTGCAGTAGCAAAACCAAGGAAAAAATTCCACCTTCTTCTACCTCAGAAAATAAATCCAGAGGAATTTTGAAGCATCTTCTCCAAAATTTCCCCCAAACTGTTTCAAATTCTTTCTCATATCATCTTGCATAGGTATCAAACAACTCATCAAGCCCTTACTGATGACTATCATCATGGCTTCCTTTTGGTAGTCATCATAAGTAAACACCTCAGACTCAGGAAATAAGTCTTCACAAGTGAGTTCACCTAGACTTGACATCTATCAGTGACCTAAAATTTAGATCATCAGAAGCAAGCATACCTCATGCATTAAGACTGCTTTTACTCACTCAAGTGGTTATCTTGAGCTTTCAGGCGCAAAGTAACCAACTTTGCTTCCCAGAAGACTCCAAATTATTAGGCTATGCAGCTGATTCTCTGAAAATCTACCCTAATGATGGTTCTGGGCTATCCATGCTTTGCCCAGCAACTTTAAGACCTTTTTAAAGCTACCCTAAAGTCATAAAAAGATAAACTCTACCCTCATCCTAGTTAAAGTTACCCAAATGTATTCTCACCCCAGTTGAGATTAGGATTTCAGTGCTACCTCAGCAAATTCATCCCAGGGTACAAAACTTCTCTATCCTTTCAAAGCACTAGCAAGGAGCCATCTTAATAACATCCCAAGGCAAAAACCAAACCCCAACCACCTCAGTTGAACAAAACCCCAGCTATCACAGCTAGACAAAAAAAACCACAGATGTTTACCTCTCTCATGCAACTATTTTCTGCTTGGCCAGCATCAGCCCACACCTGCAAAACAGCTCAGCATGTGGATCATCACAGGTACCATAGAGTTCACCAAGCCTGTAAAAGTAATATATAATACTTCAAACAGTTGGGTGGTAGTGGTATCAGTGATGACAACATAATCTTGCAGGAGGTCAAAATGCAGGGTCATGGGAGAAGTCATGGGTACTAAGCAGGCAGATAATTATCCTTATTACGGAATAGTCTGGGCTGCACTATGTACCACTTTTCTTTGCAGTTAAGGGTTTCTAGGGTTCTGGCTCTTGCCAAGGGGTTGGCAATAAGTATATTCTCCAGGTTAAACTCAGATTAGGCTGGATTGAGCAGGTACCTGGTGAAATAGGTAATCCCAAAGGGTGCTCCTGCTGGACAGAATGACACCAACTGAGTGACTGCAGGATTAGCGGTAGGATTGGCAGGGGCATTTGAGTCTGTAAGACTGGAGTGAAGGTGGTAGAATACTAGAGCTAGATAAGATAGAATTTTCTTGGACCAAAGGTTTATTAAACTTTATTATAATAATATCACCATTATCAACATAGAAAGGGTGCTTATACATTCAATTTTTGTGTCTAAAGAAATTGTAGGCTTTAGGTCTGCAGGCATTCTTCCATTAGGGAATTGCCATTTTTTTGGGGGGGCTTCAAGGGCAGCTAATCCTGGCTTGGCTGGCGTTGATAAATAGATGTAATGCTGCTCTATTTCTCTGCTTCTATTCTAAGCATCACACAGCCTGGCCAAATGCATTAAAGATGTGATGCTGGGGACTGGTGATTATTGATGCTTGTTGGAGATTTTTCTTCAGGTTTTGTCTTAACCTCCTTTAAGCAGGCAAGTTCTTTTATGTAAACCCTGGGTCTTTGGTAGTGTGTCCTTTGATTTGGACCATTCTTTATTTAGGAAATCTTCTTGGCTTTGCAGGAAGGTTATCAGATAACCTTCAGATTTGAGCCAAAAAATGCAGGCCGCTGGGCCCTTGGCCCTCTGACTGGCTGGCTGCATATTATGAGGACCAGAATTCAATTCTTGCTTTTGGATTCTGTTCATTATCAGAAGAAAAATGTCATTCATGACATTATAACTAATAGTTACAATTACATATAATATAACCTATTGTAATGTATTTTTTTCTAATAAAAAGCATTATAATAATGCTATTTTACATAGGTATTTTTCAATTAGACTGTGCCATATTTGAATGTATTAACAATTATTAAAATTTTTGATACTGGACATATTGATTTGAAAAATTTATATTTTCTTATAGATACTAATAAGGAGCACCTTTTGGGGGAGCTTCAAATATGGAATTAAGAAAGAAGAGAAGTATATTTTATTGGATAATGCTTTAGACTTATATAGACTTGACTGTGGTGGGGATTTAGTTGGATCAAACCTAGGGGTTGGTCATGTGCAAGATGGGGTTGAGCCACTGGATACTTGGACAGTCAGGTGATATTGCTTGGTTACCATTCTTGGTATGTCAAACGGTATATTAGAAGGGGACCAAATCAGGCAATGGCTGGATGTTTAGTAAGCTGGCGGTAGCCAGAATGCCTGTACATCCAGACCCTCAACAATACAATAGTTTTTAAAGCTATGGCGCTAAGCAAAAAACCCATCTGCAAGTGAAAACAACTTATCTGTGAAAAAATTCAACTTAGATGTAAACAAAATAAAAACATCTAAAAAATAGAAATGTACCCAAATCTATTGTAAATTAATGTAAATTCATCAGTTTTTAATTTTGTTTACAGATGAGTTATTTTTTACTTAGCAGCATATCTTTGAAAACTACTGTATTAATTATTTAAAATAAGAGCCAAATTTGTTGACTAATAATAATACTGTAAATTCAGAACCTAAACGTAAAAATGCAGGATTATCAAATCCTTGGTCCAAATTTTAAATCACTTTTGCGGGATGGCCTTTTTTAATTTAAATTGATTTCTTGAGTATTTATTTGAATATTTGAAAATGCAGGAACTCATAGACACTTTGCAAAGTTCAAGTTGAACTGCATATTTCCATTGGACAAAATGAATTAACTGGAATCAGTTTTGAAGCGTTCAAATCCATCAACCATTTTCATTAAGTTTACTATATTTTTTTTGGATTTGTGGGATTATCAAATCAAAGAACAAAATTTCAAATCATAAATGAATTCCACTAGTAAACTCAAATAATAATTGCAGGATTTGGAATCCAAATTGAATGTACAGTAAGAAACTAGGACAAATAAGTCCAAATCAAGAAGCTCCACTCTGGATAAAATCAAATGAAAAATTCAATCTTGATAGCCATGTTTAGACATTAAAATTAATTAAAATGTAATATTGTCTAAACCCGGTAAGAATACAATATTATGCACTTCAAATCACTAATATAGCAACCACAAACCCATATAATGCTATATGATCCATCCTCCTGACAACATAATTTTTTTAAAGTTTTTGGCCCCTGGCATAGCAAGGAGCCAAACAAACATCTTTTTGGGGAAGGAAGGAGAGGTAGGAAAGATAAACCATCAGTTTACTACACTATGATTTTAGCTCATTAATTTAAAAATTGTTACTTGAGGACTTCAGATTTTTATACACATAAACTTTCTTTTTTATTTGTTATTGTGACTTAAATCAGGGTCTGCTGCTGTAACAATATGTGTTTATGTATTTCTATTAAGTATAGTTGATTTTAGAAAATTCTAATAATAAAATAGAATTATTTTACACTTCATTCTTATCAAGTAGCTTTTTCCTTGTTGTGTTGATTTTTCATTTATTGTTGATCATGTGCTTGCATTTAATTGAATGGTTTTACCTCCAGCTGCCTTGACAATAGGAAATCAAGTTGCTTTCCTGAGACCAGCTGTGGTCGCAGAGGCAACTTGATTTCCTATTGCCAAGGCAACTGGAGGTAAAAACATCCAATTAAATGCAAGCACATGATCAACAACAAATGAAAAATCAACACAACAAGAAAAAAGCTACTTAATAAAAGTATATTGTAATATATAATTCTATTTTATTGTTAAATAGATCTAATTTGGTGAATAGTAAGCATCTAAATTTTAGCCATCTTAAAATGCAATTGGATGATTTTTGAGAATGCCTGTGTTTTCAAAAAGAATCAGCACAGATCCACTATAGATTCTTTGATATCCTTTTTGAGCGCCCATAAATTAAATTTATTTTAAGTTCACCTCAATTATGATTTGAAATTTGATTCTTGGATTTGAAAATCCTTCAATTTCATATTTGTTAATTTTTTAATGTTGTCTATGATTTTTAGACTTACAAAAATACCAAATTGTACATTAGAATCCTGCATTTCTGATTCATGTATCCCACATTTGTTTATTGTTTTGTCTTTAGTTAGTTGAGTTATCTGCTTAAAGGATTTGAAATTTGCCAATTTAAATAAATCAAAATTCTTCAAGTTAAATGGTTGATCTTATTAAATATTTTAATTTTCACTCAGCTGAGTTGCCTGCAAAAGTGATTCAAAATTTGGACCAAGGATTTGACAATCCCGCACTTTTACATTTAGGTTCTGAATTTACAGTACATTCAATTAATGTATTGAAATTTAGGGCCATTAATTGGCTGGTTTTTTTGCTGTATCAATTGATATTTTTTCTTTACACACTTGCATCTGATTGGCTGGTTTCTCACTCAGTTGCCTTAGCAATAGGAAATAAGGTTGCCTCCCTGACCATAACTGGCCTTGGGAAGGTGACCTTATTTCCTATTTCCAAAGCAACTGAGTGGGAAACCTGTCAATCAGATGTAAGTGGATACTTAATAGAAAATTACACAATTGCCAAAGCAAAAAGATCAGCCAATTAATGGCCATAAATTGTGATTGATTAGTTCATTGTATTATTATCAATCACAAAATATGATTTTTAATTTTTTATAAGCATTATCAATAGGTAAATAAACAAGCTTTAAAATATATTCTGTATCAATTTCTGTAAAAAGTATTAATGTTACCCTAATATGGACACAGTTCAGATATAAATACACAATAAAAAATACCAAGTTTACAATGATTTTATTAAAAAAAATGCATTGAAATATACACCTAATATATACACAACAAAAGTTTATGTTTAGCTGCAATATTTTATTGTAATATTTAAATTTGATAGTATGTAATTTATTATTGACAATAAAAATATTCATATGAATATATCATATGTTAAAACATCAAATTTAGAGTAGTTTTTAAATATGAAGAATGTTATTAATTTAAAATTAATATAATATTAATTATTAATTATTAATTGACAGAAATAATATCAATTTTATTACATAATCAATAAGGAAAGGTTTCTGTTAATCATTAAGTAATAAGTGCAGAAGGGAATGAGAGAAATGTATGTTGCCATTATCTGCGCCTGTATAAGAAACATTGTTAGGTTAGTGGGGAGAGATTAGGCGGTAGGTTGGGGGTCAGGGTTAGCAGGTTGCTGGGTTGGTCTTGATGAGGGGTTAAAGATATAGGAATGGTTGATTGGGAAGAAGTAGCAAGAGACAACTGCTTCAATTGCTTGTATTCTTCTTCTGCCACATAGACAGACTTGGCATACCAAATAGCTAAGTAAGGGGAGAGATGTGGGTCTTTTCTTGACTTATCACTATCACTTGCATAGGAGATGATAAGATTGGACAAGCTTTGGACAAAGATGGATAGGAAAAGCTCAAACCCCTTCTCAATTCAAATTCACAGTTCATTGTAGGTGGCAGACTTTGAGTTTCTGAGAGCAAAACCAATATTATATAGACACACATATGCAAGATGCATGTCAGCGTGGTTGATGGGGTAGGTCCAGCAGGTATGACCTGTGGTCATAAGTTCCTTGGCAGCCCATTCACACTGCTTTATCCCTGCACTCACTACTACTGTGTTCACGGCTTGTTGTGTAGCCTACTCTGTCAGAATGTCCTTGAGCTCTGTATGGTATGCATATACGTCTGTGGTTGTTGCACTTTTGAGTATTCCACTCTAATTGCTATTGAGTTAATTGGAATTGATAAAATTTGATAATGGATTCCTTAAATTGATTTCCCCAATTGCAATTGGATTCAGCTGGTGGAGCTAAAATACTCAGGCTTATTATCTACTCATATGAGTTTAATAAAGAGAGCTTTTAACCTTACACTTAACACATACTGTCAGGAATTCATACTGACTTTGTTCTACCTTGGATACCTTGGCGGCCTGCCAAGCCATCTATTAGAAAAGCTTCCAATATCACTAGCAGGCTTAATTGATCTGAGAAGCCTTTGTGAAGTAGAATTTAATCACTTATTACAAGAACAACCGGGAATACAATAGACTCCAATTATGACTGGCTCCCAATTGGCTAGAGTTATTCTGGAATACTCTAGCAAACTGCCGGGTTAGATATTATGGGTTTCTCTGAGGATTGAAAGGAATATGTCTAATTTGCACTAGCAACCCGCCAGTGCCATTGCAAATCAATGTAAGAAAGGTTGCCTAGAAACAAAGTGTCATGCGCTAAAAATAGAGTCATAAATTAGCACCACCACTGCCAGCACGCTAATAGATTATGTATCACTCCACGGCAATTAGTACCCAGTGCAGGGTACTATGATATAGAATCCCATGCCATTGCATGGATACCTAACTCTGGGGGTTAATTCTGGAAGTCTGGGGGTGAAAAGAATACCAAGCAAGAGTTAGATGCACCAGATGATCTGATCCTGGCAAGAGAGCGCTGACTCTATAAAAGCCCTTCCATTGGACTAATGGAAGGCAATCAAATATACCAATATCCTACTATGGAACCTTTTCACAGTAGAAGAATACATCAGAGTTCAAAGACCATTGTCAGTACTTGAAGAACTAGCAAGCTGCCCATATAGAAAGCCGCTTGGAAGTTGCCTCCCTTGGACATTGCTAGCCGTTGTCTTGCCAAGGAAATAACAGACACCACAAGTAACGCTTGTCGCCATACAAGCATCTATCAACCCAATGACCCAGATATCCCAAATACTCAATAAAGCAAATTGTAATCAGACCGCCAGGTCTGAGAGCAGAACAGAAAGTTCTGATACATATTTTGATATTGACTTTTAGTTAGCAGATGAAGTTGGTGTTTAGTAAGCCTTTAATAGCCTTAGGATTATTAGTATATTTTATATAAAGTTTAGTTAAGATAAACCTCAGTTTGTAGAATTAGCTAGTTTAGATAGCCCAAATTTATGACATTGGTGCTCATTTAGTGTTTCAACCATTTACTTAATTTTTTTGAGGAGGAGATAGCCTTCTTTATTTCCTATTAAAATTAAGTTGTTAGCTCATAAGATTAGAACAGTCTCTCCTTTTGTCTTCTTTTTATTTTTGGCTGCTATAAATTCAGCTTCTAAGTTTTTAATTTACTTGATTCTCAAAAAATTGTTGTCTTTTAAACTGCAAATTCCACTTTTTCCCATTAGTCAACCCCTCCTAAAAATAGCAATCTTGTGTTCAGGAGCAAAAATTGTATTACTCATCTTAATTTCAGAGCTTTTGGAGCCAAAAAGTTTTGCTACCTAAAATTCATTTTCAAAAAGTTGTATTAAAACTTACTGCAATTTAGCTCCTTTCTCTGCATTTTCTCTATTTTTATTAATCAAGCCTGTCTAAAAATATTTTGACTGTGTTCAAGAGCTCAAGTTACATTACCTCTATTTTTTTTTAGAAAGTTTAGATAATTTTTTTGAAAAATAATCATTTGTAAGCCTGCTTATTCTTTGACATGATTT
>QTSX02006912.1:0-12897 GCA_014839935.2 Entomophthora muscae
CATAGGCCTCACAATATCCAGGGCCCACACCTTGAATGGTAGTTGTGTATGAATGGGTAATACTGATTTAGGCAGGGTCTCACTCTTTGCAAATTTCTCACATACTTTGCACTGATCCAAGACTTCCTGAACGTCCCAATATAAGGTTGGCCACCAGGCTTTGTGTTTAAGGAATTTGTAAAGGTTACGGCTTTTTGTGTGGCCCAGGTCTCTGTGGTAGCACAAGATTGTATTGACTTGCTGATAAGTGGGAATATATTGGATGGTTGTTCTGTCAGACATTTTTTGGTGTAGGGTTCCATATACATTGGCAAATAGGTGCTTGTTCATAATGTCTGTTTCTTTTGTTATATCTGTAGTACCAGGGGGAAATCATTTGTCCTTTGTACGCAGCACCAGGAGAGGCCAGTCTGGGTCGAGCCCATTCTTGCCCCTTGTGGCTCCAACATATAGGTGTGACAGTGCATCAGCCATGGCAAGCTCTGGGCCAGGCTTATATTGTATGAGCATGTTGAACCTGTCCAGAAGCTCCATCCAGTGGGCTTGTTGGCGGGATAGGTTTTCTTGGGTTTTAAAGTAGATGAGTGATTTGTGGTCTGTCAGGGCTGTGAATTCTTATTGCCGTTCCAGATAGCAACACCATTTGACTAGGCAGTGCACAATCACCAGAAGCTCTTTGTCATGTATGGGGTACCGGCACTTGCCATCTGTCAGCTTGCATGATTCATAGGCCACAGGTAGGAAGTCACCATTTTTGTTTTTGATTTGTAGTACCCCTCCAATGGATGCGTCAGAGGCGTCTGTCTCCATTTGGTACTCCCTGTAACGTTTGGGATATTGAAGGATGGGTGCCGTTGTGAGTTTCTCTTTAAGACGTCTGAAGAAAAGGTCACGTTGGGGGTCCATACAAACTTGTATTTGGCGCCAGTAATGGCGGACAGAGGTGCAGTCAGGATGCCACAGTTGGGTATGAATTTTTGTACATAGGCAACCATTCCCAGGAAAGTGCAGAGTTCTGACTTGTCTTTGGGCAGTGGCATTTTGCAAATGGCCCGGATCTTCTGGCTGTCAGGCTTAATGCCATCTTTTGAAACTATGTGTCCCAAGAAGGGTAGTTGCTTGCAGAAGAACTGGCACTTAGAGGGCTTGGCTAGCAGCTTATGTTGCGCTAGGGTGGCAAAGTCTGCCTCTAGATCCTTGTGATGCTGTTCCAATGAGGGACTATAGACAATAATGTTGCCCAGGTATACCAGGGCATGTTTGCCAATGTGGCAAGCAAACACCTTGTTCATGAAGGTCATAAAGGTTGACGGGGCGTTTGTCATACCAAAGTTGAGTACCACACACTCATAAAAACTGTATTTAGTGCAGAAGGCTGTTTTGGGAATGTCTTCTTCCTTGATACAGATCTGGTTATAGCCTGCAGTCAGGTCAATCTTGGAGAAGACCATAGTTCCACCCAAGGCATCAAAGAGGTTGTCAATGAGTGGTAGTGGATAGCAATTCTTGATGATAACTTTGTTTAGGGCTTGGTAGTCTGTGACTAAGCGCAGGGTACCATCTTTCTTTGCTACAAAGAATGCAGCAGCACCAAAAGGGGACTGTGAGAGGCAGATAAGTCCTTTCTCTAATGCCTCCTTGAGGTAAGCACGTAGGGTGTTGTCCTCATTTGGGGTGAGGCAATAGATAGGTCATGCCTTAGGTACCACTCCTTTGAGTTGGATGGAGTGTTGGATGTGTTTCTCTGGGGGCAACCCAGGTAGAGCCTCCTTAAAGATTTCTGGATGCTGGGCTACAATTTCACAATCCTGAGGTGTGGTGGTGTCCTGGTGATCTTTTGAATTGTATAATATTGTACTGGAAAGAGTCCCAGTCAATTTCCTTGAGATTCTCCTTTTATTCCAAGGTCTCTGTGATGCGTACAAAGACATGGTCACACAGGAGTTGGTCTGCTGAGTTGGGGTAAATCTGGTAATTGACGCCTTCATGTTTGATGGTCAGTACAGAAGTTGTCCAGTATACGTGAGGATTGTTCTTTTGTAGCCATTCTAGTACCAGTACAATGTCAAACTTGGGAAAGTCAATTACGGGACCTTGAATGGTAGAATGTAGGTTCTCTAGCATGACAGAGAAGGGGGCAGTTTCCTTTGTCACAGCAATGTGATGTTCATCAGCTAAAACCACGTTTTTAATCTGCAAAGGATTAGTGGCTAACTTGAACTTATCTGCAAAGCTGCTGTTGACCAGGGTTTGATCTGCTCCTGAGTCCAGGAGTGCTGAGCCTGTTTAACTTCAAAAGCATAAAGGGTAAGACATCAGTTTATTTGGGTGTCTGGCAATGGTGTACAGTACCAGGCCTTCCAAGGTAACCTGAATCATTGGGCATTGATCCACGTCCTTGGGTTGGTATTCATTGTTGGGTGAGTCAGGCATAGTCTGGGGAGAGCTTGGCTTGCTTAGTGCTCTCCTTGGGATTTTCCCTCATCTTGATTATTTTGAGTGGCAGTGACACAAAAATGGGTTTGGTTTGATTGGCTGTTGTTCCTGTCCCTGTGTCTATTTGAACCTGCAGGTTTGTGGTTTGCATTGCTGTTGTTGTTCCCTGAGGGTGGTCTGTTGGAACGCCCATCTGGGTAAGAATCTTAGGGGTGCTCTCTTGCCTGTTGGTGCCTTGTGGAGAGCGTTGGATGTCTGTTCTGCTTTTTCTGCCTTGCAATATAGACTTTGCAAGTTGGTTACTTGATCCAGGTTTACGTGTCTCATTACATGCAACTTGAGTGCGTAATAGTACATGATATGAGTGGCTGGAGTGTCAAAGGCCATATCTGAAGGGGCACATAGTTGGAGTCCCTTGTAGGCGCGGGTGAGCTCCTTTACAGTGCCAGTCTGGGTCAAGTTCTTCACTTGGCAGATGGTCATGAGTGTGGTATCATTCAACACAAATCTTGCCAAGAAGTCTTGTTTGAAGATATCCCAATTCTTCTTGGTGTGTTCTTCATGCCACTTGTTGCACCAGGTGCCAGCGTTGTGAGTCAATCAAATGGAGATTTCTGCAATCCAGAATTGTTGCAGGCATTTCATCTGGGCCAGCTTGCTTTAGGCAGACTGGATCCATACCATGGCATTATTGTTGTTGGCTCCAGCAAAAGGTTCCAGGGCAGCGCTTCAAAGTCTTTGGGCTACGTAGGCGGGCATGGTATTCTCATCAGTTGGACAAGGCATAGTGGGGGAAGCCTGGAAGAACCCTTGTGCAGACATGGTGTTGAAGGCGGAGAGAAAGATCACCGTGTTCTGATACAGGACAAATCCATCAGGTATTTCAGTACCAGGTGTGTACGGAGTCCAGTCCAGCAGGAGGCCAGACATAATTCTATCAAGGATTTGTTGACTGCGGCAGATACAAGCAACAGGCGGGATTTTGGGGAATAAAGTAGGATGGACAATCTAACTGTGCTACCAATGTTGTAACTGTGCTGTTTTAGCAGAGTTACAAGGGGAAAATATTTAGAAACTAGATAATATTCTTTATTGAGAGATAATGATTATATAGTTGTTGTAAATTGTGGATAACAGGAACATGATTGCATTGATCACACTGTGGGATGTTGAAGGGGGTGGCTTGATCCTTGTAATGAGTCAAGCGCCAAAACAAGTTACCCACCGGGAGTGATCAGCTTCTGTTCATGTTATTGTATTTAGAAATCCGAGTTGTCTTCCTAACTTGGCTTCAGGTGAATGGATAATTGGGTTGCAGGTCACGGACCCGCTTACTCAGAATCTTGCTGGCAGGTTGAGCCTGCTGTTATGACAGAGGAAATTTTTTTCTATCATTAGCTTCATGAGTTTGAAGTCTATCTAGTTGATCAATAAAGATTCCCCACCTGAGGGAACACAGACCTGAAGGCTGTCCCCGTGACCACAGATCAATAACAGAATGGTTAAGCAACCTTTCCTGAGAAGCCAGCCAATGAGCAACCTCCCAGAAATAGTATCATTTCACCACTCCAAAACCTGGGATTCCTGGCCACCCAACTTCATATTTCTTAATCCTATGATAAACCCCATATAGTAGATGTAAAATTTGGCAGTTGAGTACTATGTAGATCCTTGGACCCCATGCTAAGACTTTATTGCTATTTTTAACTAAAAAGGTTATGAGACACTGGTTTTCCCAATTGCTGCCCTATTTTATCTTTGCTATTTATCAGTTCAGTTCAAGGTCCTCTGGTCCGCCTGCCCCTCTGCCCACAGTTTATTGTCCACCAGACACCCTATTTGGTCCCGTTCACTTTATGGAATAAATTTTAAAGCCTGAATACAGAGAATATACTCTTGAGAAGATACTAGAAAAAGATCCCTTGACCTATATAAAATCATTGACTAGATATAATAGACAAGGTCCTTGGCAAGCAAATGAGCACATACTATTTAGAGATAAATACAACTCCCTGTCCATATATCATTTGGACATGAAACCATCAGTCACTCCCAGACCAATGCCTGTGTCTGCTCCTGATATTTTTCTGGAACATACTAATAAGCTGTTTGGGATGATGTACATCATCCTCACTGGGGTGATTGACACTATAATCCTGGATGCCAGCCTGTGGTCCTGGATAGAAAAGTTGATGTCCTACCTTATTAAGTTAGTGCCAATCTTGTGATGGGCTCTGCCTGCAAAACCTGCAGCCCGTGCGTTCCCAGAAAACAATAGGCCGACTGCACAAGGTCGGTTCCCTGAAATAGGGAGATAAATTTTGTAAAAATCCCAAAATTACCAGGTAAGAACGGGTATTTCCTAAGTTTCTAGTAGTTGCAAGAGGTATGTCAATATTGGGAAACTTACCATGTGAGTAGTAGTTCAAAAATCTATAAAGAATATCCTTAAAACTAGAGAGATTTTTCAGCATAGTAGCAGTTTGCTGAGTGATCATCTCCATGATAATTGAAATTTACCTTTATACTAACAAAGCTAGCTGTTTTAATGTTTTAAAGAGAATTTAAGTAATTTAAGTAAATTTGGAAAAGTGGTTAAAGATTTGAGTTTAGACAAGGGTAAAATTTAAATTTGAAGTTGAATTTTTAAGCAAATATTTAAATATTAAGATACAGTAGTTTTAAAATCTATGGTAACAACCAAAAATACTTCATATTTAAAAAAATGATTTCAGATTTAAGAAAAATCCAACTATCAGGTTAAAACATAAACTTTTTTAACAGAGATTTTGTTGCAACTGAACCAATCAAAGTTCAGTATTTGAGTTGGGGAAGACAACAGTTCAATAGAAAGTACAAGAATGAATAGAATAAGGTATTGTTTATTGTGGAATATTGTGATTAATATATCATATGGGGAAAGCCACATGACCACAAGGGAGGTGGCATGATGACTTGTTACATGTAAGTATTCAATCCAAGGAATAACTTGTGCGGGGATCAGCAGGTCAAATTAGTAGCGCTCCTAATTAGGAGAAAGTGCCTGCAATTTGATATTGTCATCAGATTGGTTCATGTTGTTAGATACATCAAGGGGTGACTCATTGAGTGCCCCCTAAGTATTGTAAGATACATTAGCAGGCAAGTCTGGAAACTTGGTTGCAACACCCCCTTGCCCCCTGCTTGTTGTCAGACACCAGGATTGGAGTCTGCGGAAGATCTGAGAAGGTCCACACAAACAACCTTTGTGTGGGGATGGCGCAGCAGGGGCGCAAGCAATTGTGGTGGAGCTTCTTGGTTTTCCTTGGGCATCTTTGAGTTGGTAGGTATGGTTGTCATAGACAGCAGCTATCTTGAAGGGCCCTAGGTGATTGGGTTCTAACTTGGCAGAATTAGGGTTGAGGGTGTAGATAGGGTCACCTACAGCATATCTTGCCTCAACGTGCTTTATCCCTCTTTCAATTTGTTTGTGTTCAATTTCTCGGGCTTTGGCACGCCATTGGTTCAGGGATGGAGTTGTCAACAGGGGGCTTTCCGGGAACTGTAGACCATAACTTTCCCTGTTCAACTCCTGTCAGACCGTCAGGTGTTCCAAAGGCCAAGGCGCTGGGGCTGAACCTGGTGCCTCTGTTAATTCTCACTTGTAAAATAAGTAGAGCGGTGGGCAAGAGTTCAGTTCACGCGTTATTGGGGTGGTCCTGTGAGAGCTTGGCAATCAGTTGAACCAGTGAGCCATTTAATTGCTCTATGCGTCCATTGGCTTGTGAATGGTAGGGGGTTGTGACTATCTGTTAGAGTGCATTCTTGGCGCAGTACGCCTTCATGACATGCCCAAAAAGCTTGGGGCCACCATCTGTGATGAGGTGTTTGGGCCGCCCAAAGCGGGCCACAATTTCCTTGCCAATGAAGCGGGGGATGGTGGTGGCGGTATGGTTAGTTGTTACCCAGGCCACTGGCCAACAAGTGAAGTAGTCAATGGCAGTTATGATGTATTTCTTCCCCAGTATGTCTTCAGGGAGGGGTCCAAAAATGTCAAGGGCCCACTGTTCAAAGGGTTCCATGGCTTTGATGGGCTGGACAGACTTTGGGGGTGCAGGTTTGGATATATTTTTTCACACAGCACACATGTTTTGAGGAGATCCAAGATGTCTTGGCGCATACGCGGCCACCAAACCTTTTGTTTCATGATCTCAAAGAGGTTGCGCCCTCTAATGTGACCCAGGGTTTGGTGGTAATGCAGTATTGTGTCACCTTGTTGTGTGATGGGAATGTAAGGCGTCTTCTCACCTGTCTCCACCTGGCGGCAGACGTTGACAGCATTGGTGGTGAACTGAATTCTGTTGTCCTTCAGCTTGGAGATGGTTACTGAGTTAAGGCCTTTGTAACAAGTTGCCTCAGGACAGAAGTAGAGCATGGGCCAGTCTAGATCCAAGCTGTCATCTCCCGTGATAGACGCTACATAGAAGCGTGAGAGGGTGTCAGCTGTGACGAGCTCCTTCCCAGGCTTGTACTTGATGCGCAACTGATAGGGGGATAGACACTCAACCCAGCCTGTCTGGCGGCGTGTCAAGTGGGACTGAGTGTTGAAGTACTGGAGCAACTTGTGGTCTGTCAGGACGTGGGGTGGAAAGGTAGCCCCTTCCAGGTAACAGCACCATTTCTCAACACAGTTCACAATTGCCGCTAGCTCTTTATCATGTATAGGATAGTGTTGCTCTGAGTCAGTAAGCTTCCTGGACTCATATGCCACGGGGAGGAAGACACCATTGTCAGTTTCTATCTGTAGCACGCCTCCTATGGCCCTGTCAGAGGCGTCAGTCTTGAGTTTGTACTGGCAGTTTCAATTGGGGAACTGCAGTACGGGTGCCGTTTTAAGTCTCTTCTTCAGCTATTTGAAGGCTTGATCTCTGGCAGGGGTCCAATGAAAGCGCTGTTTAGTGTTGAGAAGCTCAGTGAGAGGTGCAATTAGTTCCCCAACATTGGGAATGAACTTGCACATGTAGGCAACCATACCCAAGAATGTACACACCTGGCCCACATCTGTGGGAGGCGGCATGCTAGTGATTGCCTTGATTTTGGAAGGGTTGGGCTTTATCCCTTGGGCAGAGATGGTGTGCCCAAGAAACAGCAGCTCCAACTTGAGGAACTCACATTTGGAGGGTTTAGCTTTTAGCTGATTTTTCCAAAGGGTGTCAAGGACAGCACAGAGGTGTTGGAGGTGCGTGGTTTGATCTTGACTGAAGATGATAATGTTGTCAAGGTACACAACCACACATTTCCCAATCAGTTCCTCAAATGCTTTGTTCATCAACATGGCAAAGGTGGAGGGAGCGTTGGTCATTCCAAAGTTCATGACTTGCCACTCAAACAACCTGTAGCATGTGCAGAAGGCAGTTTTTGCCTCATCTCCTGGTGCAATGCGGACCTGGCTGTACCCTGCGGTGAGATCAATCTTGCTAAAGACCTTCACACCTGTGAGTGTGTCAAACAGGTTGTCAATCAACAGCAGGGGGTACTTATTCTTAACAGTCACCTCATTCAAGGTGCAGTAATCTGTGACCAGACAAAGGGACCCGTCTTTCTTGGCTATAAAGAAGACAGCTGCCCCGTATGAAGAGAGCAAGGGGCAAATGAAGCCCTTGTCAAGCGCGTCCACAAGGTGCTGGCAGAGGGTCTCATCTTCTTTTGGTGTAAGACAATATAAAGGGCGCGCCTTAGGTAACAACCCTTGGAGTTGTACATAATGCTGGATCTCTTGAGGAGGGGATAGTTGGTCCAGTGTTTCACTGAAGACGTCCTGGTACTCCTTGAGGAGTGTGGCAAGCGCAAGTGGAGGTGCAGTGGTCAAGGGGGGAGCTGCAGGTGGTTCAGCGCAGATAACTTTGACTGAGCATTGGTTAAAGTCTAGTTTCCCCCCTTGAAGTCATACAAGCCAGTCTCTGTTATTCTAACAAACACAGTGTTATGGAGTAGCTTGCTCATTTCAACAGGATAGATCTGGAAGCCCACCCCATTTCTATTGAGGGTGATAACAGATGTATCCCAGTCAATATAGGGACAATTGTGCCAAAGCCAGTCAAGGCCAGCAATTACGTTGTGACTGAGCCCTGCCATGATTGGCCCAGAGAGCTTAATCTGGTTGTTCCCTATTCTCACAGAGAAGGGTACTGTCTCATGTGTAATTGGTACTCTGCGTGAGTCAGCTACTTGTACTGCCTTGAATCTGCTGGGTACACAGTCTAGCTGCTGTGCATCAGCAAATGCCTGGTCCACCATAGTGTGGTTGGCCCCAGTATCTACCAATAGTTTGTGGGGATTCCCAAAAAAATTAAGGGAATATGCTAAGCAGGCTACTTTATTGGAAGAGTGGCTTGCTTGAAGAACGGAGTTGTCACTATGAACCTGGAAGATATCAAGGGTTTCAACTTTGTGGATACTGTAGTTGCAGGGATTTTTTGCAAGCAGGGATTGAGAGGAAGGGTCAAGTGGGGTTGTAGAACCTCTTGTAGCTACAACCCCCAGGATTTTCCCTGATCCTTGATTTGTGCTAGCTGGAGTTCCCCCTTGTGGGAGCGTTTGATTCCATTTTCCTGCTGGCGGGGCTGGCAGCAGCCCACTTGGTTTTGGCCACTGCCAGGTGTTGCATGAGGTTGAGGCGGAGCGTCACTAGTATGGCAGAAGCCCATTGAAGCCTGATTGTTGGCCTCCACAATGGCCTTGTAACAGTCATCAATGGAGGTACAACAACCTACAGGGACCCACTTACAGATATGGGGCTTGAGCCCATTGATTATTAGGGTCAAAAGCATGGCGTTTCTGTCAGTTACAGCTTTGGGGGCAGTGGCAAGAGCTTGTTGCCAGGAAGCAAGGTACTCAGGAACAGATCCAGTCTGTTTGATTGCTAGAAGGGGAGTTCCTACCACAATAGGCAAGAAGTTTTTTCTGTAGAAGGACTTGGTGGCGTCTCAGAATGCTGCCCAGGTGATATCAATTTCCTGACTGGCCCAGTTGGTAAACCACACAGCAGTGGGCCCTATGAGGCGCCCAGACGCAGTGGCAACCCACATGGGTTTGGGAACCTGGCAGACACAAAGGCGGGTTTTGGTGGATTGAAGCCAACTGATAATGTTGGCTCCTTTGACTCCACCTGCAAAGGATTCCAGCTGAAGGTTGAGCATGCGTTGTGAAAGGTCTGACTGGGGAGGGGTGACGCTGGTGTCATGCTGCCCAAGGCGGAGCCAATTATACACACTTGTGAGGACTAGCTGGTCTTGGTAAATAACATATCTGTTGGGGATGTCCCCCTTGGGGATTGGCAGGAAAGTCTCTGGATGAGGGGTAGCCATACGGCCCGTACTCTGTCCTTTCTTAGGGGGAATTTTTGTTTTAGGTAGGTTGTGAACCTACTGCTACTATCACTGTTGCAACTGAACCAATGAGAGTTCATTATTTGAGTTGGGGAAGACAACAGTCCAATAGAAAGGACAAGAATAAATAGAATAAGGTATTGTTTATTGTAGAATATTATGATTAATATACCATATGGGGAAAGCCACAAGGCCACAAGGGGGTGGCATAGTGGGAAGTTCCATGTAAGATTTGAAGCCTAGGAATAACTTATGCAGAGATCAGCAGGTCAAATTGGTAGCACTCCTAATTAGGAGAAAGTGCCTGCAATTAGATATTGCCATCAGATTGGTTCATGTTATTAGATACGTCAAGGGGTGACTCATTGAGTGCCCCCTGTGTATCATAAGATACGTTAGCAGGCAAGTCTGGAAACTTGGTTACAACAATTTTTGGCGTTAATGGGTGAAATGGGTCAACACAGCAAAGAAGTGCTCATGCGCAAAGCAAGACTATTCAAAATACTATCCAAAATAAATTGATTCACAAACAAAATGGTGTGAGTTGAATTTTGGTGTACATATGTTTACTATGTGAATTGGTGACAAAATACACCTAAACACAGTGAGTCAAAACTCAACCCAAAACCAAAACACAATAGTAACTCAAAATGTAAACAAAACCACTTGATTGTTGTGTGCAATAGATTGTAAACAAGAATGATGCCAAGATATCTAAAATAAGGCACAGGATCTGAAACATAAATTTTAAAAACATTGTGCTGGGTGTTTAAATATGGTGTAAAATCTGGGAAAATGGGTGGAATTATTATGGTGATTCTAAAATGGGTATTGTAAAACCAAGAACAACTAATTAAGAAATAAAAAATCTATAATCAGAATATTGGGTGGGGTGAATTCTAATTAAATGACCATACTCAGATAAAAAGCAAAAATTAAAGCCAGCGAGTCACTCAATTGAATTTTATTTAGTATTTTATTAAATTTTAAAATGGAAGGAACACAACAACAGATTAGCAATGCAGCCGCTGTGCGCTGTGGTCAGAGACGTCCCTGTGGGTCAAAAAATTGAGTTAGTGCAACACAAGTGCCTAATCAGGAAGGAGAGAGGAGAGGATAAAATATTGACAAGGTTGCACTTACACAACCAGTTCAAGTAGCACAATGTGCAAGGTTACAGAGAATCAACCCTAGGGTCCCTAAGCTGACCCAAAAGCCAATCAAGATCACCATAATCAAGAAGTTTAGAAACAAGGAAGTTGAGCTTACTTCTTTTGTGTTTGCCCCTCTGTACTACCAGGAGTCAGTCCATTCAGCCATGATGGAGAAGGTTAAGCCTGTGCTTGACACTAGCTATGAGCCCTACATCAGTGATAGCAACCAAGAAAGTGTTGAAAAGCCCAATTATTTTCAAACCGCAAATGGGCAGCAGGTGCTCAAAAAGATTGCTGTGTTTTATAAAAAAGTGCCCATGCCCTGTGTTGTTGCTGAGCCAGCAGACCCAGAGTCAACTACGCCCACTGAGGCCACCTGAAAGGCCATTCCTGACATCAAGCGCATCATTTTTCTCAAGATGATGCAAGAAGCTGGTAATTACAAGATGGTCACATCCCTTGTTGGTGTGGATTCCAAATACGCCAACAAAACCTTCAATAGGTACATCAATATCTGGTAAGTTCTTGCCTTGAGGAAATCCTTGTGTGTATCCACCATGCTCACCAAGGAGCACAAATGGGTAATCTGTCAGTGGATTAATTGAGACTTTCATCTTCAGCTAGAAAATATACAGACAATGATCAAGTCCACTTTTGGGGTTGAGGCTTCCATTTCCTTTTATTATCCTGTGACAAAGGGTCTATAAGTTTTGTGGAAAAAACTTGAGGAATCTCCCTACAATTGCAACAGCCCTTCCAATATTGAGATCTGGAAAAACTACACTGAGGTGTACACTACCCTCAAAACCAAGGAGACAATCAAATTCTACTACATAAAAAAACAGCATTTGCCCTGTCTATGCAAAATGAGTATGGCTATGTACCTAAAGGTTCCAATGATGGAGTAGCTTGATGTGCTGCTATCTGCGTCACAGCCTATTCAATGATGGCTCTCCTTGGTCCAAAGAAGTTTGAGATGTATCAAATTATCTTGGGATCCCGCAACAGCTGGTCCTTCCTATCATTCCTATTATTGGTCCAGGAGCACATGAGGTGCACAAACCTGGGCTTCACCAATGTAATTGTACTGGATAATGTTAGACTCAACAAGGTGGCAGATATTCTTGAGGAATTTCCAACTATCAACACCAGTGTTGCAGTTGGCCCCCAACAATTGACCAGATCAAATTTGCGCCTATTATTTCTCCCTGTCTATTCCCATTCCTTAACCCAATCAAGGAGATCTTTGGGTTGTTCAAGTAAGCCATCAAGAAGGGGACACCAACTGGGACTGAGGACCTCTTTGATTTGCTGCAGGCCAGGATCCACACCCTTCCTGCAGAGACTGTGGTTAAGTTTTATGACAACACTGATTTGTTAATCCCTGTGTGCCTTGCCAGACAGCCAGTTAACTAAAGGGCTTAAAAATTTCAATTGTTTTTATATTCTCCAATTTTTTTTAAATTTATAGATTATTATTTTATATTTAGATGTTTCCAAGCCTGCAATCCCATACAGCGGCACCATTGACACAGAGATTAAATTTTTATATTGTAAATTAATTATATCTATTATATTCTGTGATGAATATATCAAATATTTAAAATAGATATGATAATTATATTGATTGTCACTTTTGTTCAATAAATATAAAAAGAAAACTAAAAAAGCACACATGTTAGAAGTGAATTTTATTAACATATATTATTATGCTTTTATGAAGACCTTCTCTGGGATTTTTTTTTGTAAAAATTGTTTTCTAAAATAGGAGTTGAAAAATAAGTATTATTAAAAGTAATAATAAAAATAGTAAATTAAATTTAATTGTGAAATGATATTTATTGAGGCTGCCAATAGTTGGTTTGGCGGTAGGCACACACCTGGCAATGAAGGTGGTGCACAACCTCCACTGCCACACCGTAGACATTGAATACACTTTG
>QTSX02006913.1:0-12818 GCA_014839935.2 Entomophthora muscae
GCAGGAAATCCCTACGGGATTCACTGTATTCAACAATATCCTTGTACTAATGGAACAATACATTTTATAAGAACTCAGAGAGTGTCATGAATGACATTTCAATACTTGTATTGAAAACTCAAGAGTTGAGCCCCAGTTCCCAAAAGACGGATCAAACCCTCCAGGACAGTCCAGGACCCGCCAACCTGTTAAGTCACAGGCTTGAATTGATGAATTACTCCACAATCCGCCAGCCTACTACAGAGAATTCCCTGAATAGTTGCCAGTCTGCCATCAAACTGGTGCCAATGAAGACCCATATTGGCAAAGGAGATGTAACCTGGCTAACGGAGGTTGGTGAAGGACCTGCTGCCAACCTTCCCAACGCCAATACTGGAGTTTTGAAACCAACATTGGATACCCTGGAATCAAACCCTGACCCTCCAAAGACTACTCATGTACCACAAAGTGGACAGGAGACTGCACACTTGTTAAATTGCAAACCCAAGTTAACGAGTTACTCTGAGACCTGCCAGCCTCCCTAAGTCAATTCCCCAAATGTTCATCAGATTGATGTCAACCTTGAGCCACCAAAGACCCAAACCTATGCAGAGGTTGTAGCTTGCCTTAAGGAGGTTAAAACAAAGCCTATTTTTAACTCTGCCAATGACCACCAGCAACTGCCAGTCTTCTGCCCAGAAGGGGTAGTACAATTGGACTACTCAGGTGACATAGTGAACAGTGGCGGCAGAACAAAGCATTGGCATTTCTATTTGCCAGAGCAGACACAACCTGGATCTGCCGCCCTTGAGACTCCAAGCCAAGACCCATGTCCCGCCAGTGCCTTGTCTGCAAACCTGAACCCTGAAAAAATCAAAGAAGCAAAGTCCCATGGTATCAAAACCCTGGCGGTACGGTGAAGACCCCATTGTCATTTTTGATAATAAAGTTTTATGAACCTTTGGTTCAAACAAATCTTACCTTATCTAGTCTTAGTGATCTTCCATCTTAATTTGGGTCAAGTAGACTACCAGGCCGCCGCCCCCTTCTGAGCCCAACCTGCCAAATTGCCCCAGGCATTATACCGTCCCCCAGGAGCCCCCTTTGGACCTGTGCATTTTACTGAATACCCCCAACCCGGCCTATTCAGAGTACAACTTGGAAATCATTCTCATTGCTGACCCTTTGGCAAAGACTAGAAGTACTTAATACATAGGACATTAAGGAAAGAGAGTTGAGATACCGCCCTTATTATTCAAGGACAAGTACAACTACCTACCAGCGTACTTTGTTCCCATGACTCCGCCATTAACCCCAAGACCAGACCGCCCCTTGGAACCCACTGCCGCTGCCAAGACCACCTCTACCCAACTGTTTGGAGTACTCTATATTACCTTGACAGGATTGATGGATTCTGTGGTCCCCAACTCCAGACCCTGGTCCTTGCTCAGGTAATCTTTATCTTATATTATCAAGTTAGCACCCATTCTATGGTGAGCCCTACCTGCCGGCTCAACCGCCCCTCACCCCAAGCCACCCAATGTCTCTACCTATGACTGGCTTCCTTAAAAGGAGTCCTGAACCCGCTTCTGATTCCTGAAACAACCAAAATACCCTACATTGTAACCCAACGTCTATGCTCAGCATAAATTGAAAATTGTCAGTATTATGCCAAGAAAATGCCAATCTCTGGATTCAAAGCACCCAAAATAAGTTTACATAAGTAGGCTACCCCTGAAGACTCTGGGCAAGTGAAACTTGCTTTACATAGTACTAGGGCTGCTTACGCTTTGTAAGCAATTGGGTTAAACACCCTGATCACAACTAAGACTGGAAAATGTTTAATAATGCCTTCCTGGAAAAGTTTGCCATTAAGGGCTCTGATGTTGTGATCATGAAAGAACTCAGAACTTTTAAAATGACACAAATCATTTTTTAGAAATTGCGCCATTAATGCCATTTTGATAAGGCCTTCAAATAGTGATATGTGCAAAGAATTTTGTTGGTTTTGCCTTTGATTTTGGGAATTCCTTGCCTTCCTTAAATGGGTTGACAGCAAATTCCACCAATCTGGAATATCATACCTGTCTTTGACTGATCCTGGTATGATTTCAACTCAACGTGACCCCATCTGCCACTCCTTCTGCCTATTGAATAATCAACACCCTCTGTATACTATCTGAGCAGAATCATTTTCCCTAATAAAGACAAGTTTATCCACATTTGTGTTAATTTTATAAACTTCAAGATTTTTTCTTCTTTTCTGCCAAAAGAAACTCTTCTTTGTTTATCTAGGAAATTAAGCTATGTCCCTGTAATTTTGCCCTGAAGGCTAACCCAAGGCTAGCTTTGAACCTCAAACCTTTCATAATAAAGGTTTTCCAGTGTTTCCTCTTGAATCTTGCCCCCAAGATTCATACACAAAAATCAGGAATGTGGATATTCCACAGGGGTTTATCCCAGAAGTCTGGGATTTTTTAGGCTGTGAAGTACATATCTACAGAAGTAATATATGGTTCTAAAATGCACTTGATAGCACCCTATTTATTAAGGATGACAAGGTCTTCTTGTTAAATGTCTTGGTTGGATGGCACTGATAGGAAATAGATCACATGCTGAGGGTCTAGAAAAGATTCTGGACTGGAAGGGGTTTAGCCAAATATATCCAAAAATGTATATAGAATAAAAGAATGCATTAAATTAATATATCCAGTTGATGTTTGTTGCCCTAATGACATCATATTTTTTTAGCTTTTGATGAGGAGCGCTTTTTGGGGAAGCTTCAAATATAGAGTTAAGAAATAAGAGAAGTATATTTTATTGATAATACTTTAGAGTTATATATCTTTAGCTGTGGCAGAGATTTAGTTGGATCAAACATAGGGGTTGGTCATGTGCAGGATGGGTTCAAGTTTCTGGATACTTGGAGGATCATGTGATATTGCTTGGTTGCCATTTCCAGCATGTCAAACTGTATATTGGGAGGGCACCAAATTGGGAAATGCCTGGATGTCAGATAGGGTGGTGGTAGCTGTAATATGTGTGTTGTTAATGCTGCCATTCACCATGTTTTGATTTTGCCTTTGTTGGGTTATTTTGAAGACAAATCTCTCTCTTTTGCTTTTGCCCTTCAAAATTAGGATGGCTCCAAATTGGGAAATACAATTGTTCAGTTTCCTGATTCTTCTTAACTCCCTTGCCCCAATCATGCTTGTGGCAAGTGATCCTACTGTCCTGGTTTGTTTTGTGGTATTGTATACCACTATATATTACATTTCTTATACACCAATAAAAATTAAATTATATTCACATTTTTGTCTTTGTGTCTCCACGTACTTTAGCGTCTCTCTAGCCACGTCTAGCAGATATTATTCATTCAGGGCCACAAGGTAATTGCATAGCCTTCCCTGACATTCTAACCAAGACTTAGAACATATCCAATCCTAAGGTTAGGATTTACCATTGGGACTCTGTGCCGCGCCTCAGATCACAACAGGGGATACTAAGGCAACAGTGGGAAGAAGGGAGAGACAGTCAGCTTTATAGTGAGCTGCTACAGCTCAATTAATGATTTAGTAGTCATAAGCCTGAAGTTTAATGGCCCAACACGCCAGATGTCCCTGGGGTCTTTGAGGGTCTTCAATCATTGAAGGGAGGCATGGTATGTTACAATTGTGAAACGTAACCCATGGAGGTAGAATCAGAACTGTTGATATGAGTATATTACAGCCAGAAACTCTTGTTTGGTGACAGTGTAGTTCCTCTTGTGAACATCAAGCGTACACAAGCAGTATCCAACAGGGTGTTCAAGTCCTTCAGAGTCCATTTGGGAGAAGACACCCCCAATTGCAGTCAGGCTAGCATCTGTATGAACCACAAACAGCTTGGTAAAGTCAGGGTAGGCTAGCACAGGGGCTGCAGTCAGTGTTCCTTTGAGAGCATGAAAGCAGATTGGCACACTGGGCTCCAGAAGAACTCCTTATCAGGTTGGAGAAGCTGAAAAAGAGGTTCACCCATGAATGCAAAGTTGGGGATGAAGCAGCAATAGTACCCAATCATCCCCAGGAAGACCTGCATGTCCCGCTTATTGGCTGAGATCTGCATCTTCTCAATAGCTTCTATCTTCAGAGGTACAGGCCAGAGTTCATCTTGACTAATGATGAATCCCAAGAACTCAAGATGCTCCTTGAAGAAGTTGCACTTGTGTGGCTTGAGCTTGAGATTAGCTGCAAGTAACCTCTGGAAGACTTCCTCCATGTGTTGTAGGTGATCATTAAAGGTTTGGGAGAACACATTAATGTCATCCAGGTAGACCAAGACGCTGGTGAGTTTGAGATTGCCCATCATTGCATCCATGGCCTGCTGGAAGGTAGCCAGGGCATTGTAAAGACCTTGAGTCATCCTGTGGGTTGGAATAGCCCTTGGTCAGTGATGGTTGCACATTTCTCTTAGTCAGCGGGGGGTAGATCAATCTGCTAGTACCCACTGATAAGGTCCATGGCACTGAAGAACTTGGCGCCACCCAGTTGGTCCAAGGTATTGTCAATGCAAGGGAGAGGATACAAATCCTTCTTGGTAACAGCATTCAGCCGGTGGTAGTCAATCACCACACAGTTGCTGCCATCCTTCTTTTTTACAATCAGGAGAGGGGAAGCCCAAGGGCATTTACTGGGGACCAGTAATCCAGATCCCAATTGTTTCTGAAGCTCCTCATTGGCTATGGCATGATTGACTTGACTACACCATATAGGTCTAGAGTGGATAGGTGGACTGCCTTGGGTGTCAATATTATGGACAACATCCACAGCCTTGCCCAGGTCATAATCATCCTTGGCAAACACATCCTTATACTGAGCAAAGAGATTCATGGGTTGATCCTATTGCTCTTCAGATAGGCCAGATAGGGAGTTGCGGCTTATGAATGCTAGCACCAGTGGTTATTTGCAGGGTAGGCCCAGCTCAGAGAAGCCCACAAAGGGGGCGGTCTCCTACAGGTTGTCATGCTCTTCCAGTGGTATATAAGCAAGGAGTTGGTGCTTGGAGACAACCATGGCTTCACAACCCATGTTGGCTAAGATTATGAGCACTTCCTTCTCACCTGGTATGAGGATGCCTGGTGAAACCAATGGTTCTAGTCTAGAGGCATTAGGGATGCTAAAGGTTTCTCCATGATTACATTCTGTTAGAGCCAGAAAGAGGTCTGTATTGTGGATCACCTGAGAGCCAGGTGGGATAGTCACATTACAGGAGGTGTAGACTGGGATTCCTTTGGCTTCCCCAACAGTGAGAGGTAGCACCTTGACCTTCTTACTACACAGTGTATAGGCCACTGGCAGTTCTCTATCTGTGTAATCCAGGTTGATGTAGTGCAGACATTGTAAGGGCAGGTCAGAAGGGCAGTCTCTATGATAGAACATGGGGATAGAGTAGCCCAATATCCCAAACATATGGTCTCCATGGTTGGTTACAGTGCTATACTGGACCATGAAGCTAGTCCCAATAAGAATGTTGTAGCTGTTGTTTTCCAGAACTATAGAAGGAGCAGTGACCATTAGCTTCCCAAAGCATAGAGGGAGGGAAGAATAGGCTCCTTTTGCTCTGGTTGTCTGTGGCCCAGTAGTACCAAACTCTTCATGATAGGCTAGGTCCGGTGCCCGTTTAAGCTTCTTAACCAGCCGTGTGTCAGGAATATTCCTGACATAAACCAGATTTCAACTAGGGAGCAAATGTTGGAATCAGGTGGATAAATGTTCAACAGGAGGGACAGAATTTGATAGGGAATTTCCCACACTATCTGGGGAAAAGAAAAATCAAAATTTGGAAAAAACAGATTTTTATGGAAGCCAGAATAATTTAACATCCAGGCAGGCGCCCGCCACCCTCTGCCAGCCTCCTGCGAGCCTCCTGCCCGCCCAGCGGGCTCCTGCTATCCAGTCAGCCACCCGCGAGCCCCCCGACAGCCACCCGCCTGCCCAGGCTGGCACCAGCGGGCCCGCCGCCAGTCCCCCGCCCGCTCGCCAGCCAGCCACCTGCTTGCCCACCCCTCCCCCAGTGGTCCCGCTGCTTGCCCCCAGGCCACCTGCCCGTTCCCTGACCCCCAGCCAACTGCCAGCCGTCCAACCGGGTCCCAGGGCCCACTCCCCAGCCAACCAAAGCCCACCATGACACCCAGCCAATCAGAAAAGTCCCTTGAAACAAGGGAAAATTTTAGGAATAATTCTTGGGCCCAAGAAGAAGGGCAAATTCATGTTTCAAAAACCAGACCAAATTCTAAAAATATAGAGGAAAAGTTAAAATTAACTCCAGAAGATAAAAATAACATGACCTACATACAATGGAACCAGGTGGATGGCAACAATCAGCTAGGCCTAGACTCCAACCAAACTAGCATCCTCAAACCAAAAATAGAAGTGTTTAAAACCAAGAGTTTTCATCACCACCTGACCACCCATCCAGAGGAAATTATTGGTCCCAAGCAGAACTGTCTAAACCCCAACAGATTGCCCAGGAACAAGGGTTTGGCCATCCCTTCAAACACCCAATTCCCATGACCAAACTTTTGGGGACTCCAGTCCCCTATTTTCACTCCCATTTGCAAAACTTTGCAAGTGGGGGCCCACTATAAATAAAGGATCTCCTCTCAGTAATAGCTTGTGCTATTATTGAGACTAATACCCTCAATAAAGTGAAATTTCTAAATACAACTACAGTTAAGCTTACAGATCAAGCCCCTGCCAACCCAGTGAAGATGAATCACCTCATTTTCACAGCTGTGTCACAGCTTGCCTTAGGATTGGAGGCTACCAACAGAGTTCAGAGTTCTTTAGCCCCTCCACAGAAGGACTAGGTTATGACCCATACCACGACCCTGGCCAACTTAACTTGTCAAACACTGGACCCTGGCCACCTCTGGTATCTCCCCATTCAATACTCTCCATAGACATGTATACGTTGGTTTACTACATCCTCACCTACTTTGCCGGGAGCTTTGGGCGTTTCAACATACACGCCAAAGTATTTTGCTGGCTAATGACAGTGTATCCCATAATCACTGCCTTGACGGGTTTCCAGCTCTCCAATTTGCTACCATACATACTCCAAGTGGTGCCCACCATTCTAGGGTATTACACCATGAGGATATGATGTTCCCAGGTGTACCAGTATCCAGTATGGCCCAAACGTGGGTTTTGTTCACTACCAGGTTAATATAGGTATAATCCTGGCGGTCCTCTCTGATCTCCACAATCTTAGAGACCTGGTGGACGCTCAGTCCCTTGAACTTCTCCAGGAAGGTAGCCATGGCAGCTCCCACAGCTGGGCTTGCTTCCTTGAGGGACTTTAGAGGGGGCAAGATGTGTACTTTCCAAAGCAGCTTGGCCAGTTGTTCAGCACTGTCCTTCTCATAAGTGAATTCAACATTTGGTTGAGCCAGTTGTTCAGCATAGGGTAAGGACATTGTTCTCTGAGCTATATGGGGGATAACCACCTCAGGGTGAAGTGTAGTCTGATGATTTTGCGTGTTAACAGTGAGGACTTGATGGAGGAGGTCCTCTTAAACTCCGTCAGACTCCGCATCCTCATGTATTGGTTGGGAGTTGAAGTCAATCAGAGAGGGTTCATCCTTAAGGTTGGTCCCAGAGGATGGCAAGGCAGCAGTTCTCTGATCTGGTTTGTTGGGGGGCAGTGGTATGGGGGGAGATGAGTGTGTTAAAATTACAAAGGCAGCCAAGGATTTCTCTTTGTCCTGGCTGCTTATTAGTTTTTTGAATGATCCTCATTGTCCTCTTCAATATCAGTGTCTCTGGCATAGCCCTCCTCAGTGTCTTCCATGACTACATGGTGGACATTTTGGCAAGGGCTCTTACATTCCCAAGAGAAGTGGTCAGCCATACTGCATTTGAAGCAAGTATGGGGAGTGTTATTAGCTGGGGCAGGTCAAACCTTGTCAGAAGGATTGGACATCTCCACAGCCGCGCAGGGTCATACTCAGCTTGCTGGAGGGGGCTACCTTCAGGGAGAGGGATCTCAAACTCCTCCTTGTAGATGTGTAGAAGGCAAATCAGATCTGGTACGGTACAAGTGTTGTAAATGCCCAACTAAGAGCCAGGAATAGCTCCCAGTTGCCATGTACAGCATCGAGGAGTGCTGACTGCACATCAATAAATTGCACAGCGCTCATAAACAATAGGGTTTGAGCTTCAAGAATGAGCCTAGAAGTGAAGTCTTCTAGGGTTTCCCCCACCTTTAGCTTGGTGTTAGTGAAGTCTATATTATAACCAAGAAGGGCTTCTTGGCTACCAAATTCTTCTGTTAGGGCCCTGGAGACATTGGAAAAAGTCCAGCCATTCTTGGGGAGACATGGCAAGATAATGGTTTGAGTCTCAGCATCCAGACAGTTGATTATTGTGGAATTCCTCATGGCGTTGTCAGCGCCATACATGGAGTTCTGGTATAGGCATAAGAACGTGGCCACATTACTCTTTTTTTAAATTTAGCCCAAGGGGCACCGAGTAACAATATTTATTCGTAAAATAAGGAAGAGGTATGGGGGAATGTAAGAATTAGGGCCCATATTATGACAGCCAAGTACAGGACTTGTAATCAGTGTAAAATAGGCTAGAGCATCTGGGACTCTTATCTTCTTGCTAGCAATGGGAATTGAACCCTCACCCTTGGGGGGACAAGCTGGCGCCTAAACCAACTTGGGCACTCCCCCCTGTGGCCACATTACTCTTATGGTCAAACTTGGGGAGATTGATGGGCTTGAAGTTGTTGGTGCCATGTTGGATGGGAGCAGGAATGATCCTCACTGGGGAGTAGGTGAGACAGGAAAAGCTGAGGGTAGAGGCATCAAACCTAGCCTTAGAAGCCTGTCAACAATTTTCCTCTTGCTGCTCTTTGTGTTCACCTTCTCTGTCCTGAGCAGCTTCAGAGGCTTCAGGAGTGGCCAGGACGTTGTCCTCAGACTCCAACACTAGCTCCAACACTTTTACAGCGTTGGAAGCCAACCAAGTGTAGTCCTCATCACTTTTTTAGCAATGATAGAACTCAGGGCTAGATGATCTCAGTGGACTGTGGTGACTCTTGGAGTTGATGGAAATAGCTGTAAGTTGACGGTCATAATCTTACTGTCTATCCTATCCAATTGGCTCTGGAAGGCGTCCAGGAGAAGTTGTTGCTCGTCCAGCTCATCTTGGTAGACCTTGTTCTCCTGACAGGTGATATCCAAGTCATCTTCCAGAGAGGTGATGCGCTTTTCATGGGTGGCAAGCTCAGCTTAGAGCAATGCTATTACTTCATTGTCCTTCCTGATTTGGGTCTGGCTGTTGGCTCTGTCATGTGATTGGCAAAGTTTGAGACAATCCTGAAGCTCTGACACAGTGTGGTAGCCATCAAACAGGAAGGCAAGATTGGCACTCTGCTGGACCAATCCCGCCTGCATCTTCTTGTAGTGATCAAAGAGCTCAAGAATTTCATGGCCAATAAGGTGGCTAGAGAGGGAGTTGTCTGTAGTATTAGACGTGGGGGTGAACAAGGGGATGGTGGCAAGGTGACGGACTAGGACTTCCACCTCATGAGTCAGGCTTTGAACCATGGGGCCAGTCTCAAGCATGTGGTTGGTAACCACACTAATCCAATTAGCGTCTACACCCTGATGGGTGAGGATCTGTACCACATGCACTGGAACTAGTTTAGCTATTCCCCTCTTGATGGCGTCAACCCAGTGCAGCATGATATTCTGGGTGTTGGTAACTTCAGCCAGGTATTGATTCACAGTGGTGAAAGTATTGCCAAGCTAAGAGTAAAGGACCTAGAGGAACGTTTGTTGATTGGATACCAGTATTCTTTTGTCATTCACTAGGCTTTGGATGTGACCCAGGTACATTTGGTTGTGACATACAGCAGGGTGAGTGAACTGTTGTAAATAGTCCTTGATATGTTTGACGGTGCAGAGGTCACAAAAAAGTTGGTCAGGGTTGACCTGGGAGAGGTTCTGAAAGAAAACCAAGGAGTTATCATCAGAAAGTTGCTGATTAGCAAGATGTTCAGAGCAAGCACCATTGCCAGCAGCACCAGAGTCCATGGCCTAGATGGCACTACAGATGGTGTCCTCAGAAGGAGAGGAGTTGATGTTTATTTCCAAAGGGGAAGGGGCTTTCAGGATCAAGGGTTGACCAAAAACAATGGCTTGGGGACGCTGATGTTCTAGCTTAAAGTGGCTAGGGGGCAGGCCATAGGAAGCGCCTGCTCTTTCCCCAGCTTGGACATTGATAGCAGTGAAGGCCGGTGCCTGGTGATAGGGGGAAGCACTGGCAGAAGGCTCAGCCAGGGGCATTCCTCCCTCCTCATTGAAAGAACCACGGGGGTCAAGCTGTTGGTGTGAAAAAATATGAGAGCCAATGTCATATTTGTAGCAGCAAGGGGTGCTAATTTCTACAAACAGTTAGTCAGCAACCTATTTCTTAATACTATACCTGTAGAAGATATAGTGGCAGCCTTTAGATAGGACAGAAGAATATAAGGTATTATGACAAAATTAGTGCTTTATTTGATAGTGAGGTGCTTATATAGTATAAGGCGGGGGAATTTACACCAGGGGAAAGGAGGTACAGACAGAATGAATACCCTAGTGGAGGAGAGTGGACAGGCACATTAGAAAGTCCCACGCAATAGAACAACCAGTTTCACGCGACTTTCCTTATGGAGGCATGTGGCTCTATTTACGTTGTTTCTATAATTAACCTCAGAAGTAAAGACCCTATCTGAACTGCATATAATAGACAACCAAACACCTGTTTTATGGGCGTTTTAAACGTAGTTAACCTTATTAAAACTGTTTGAGAAGAAGCAATTGCACAATTTTTTATTGCTTGATCCCTAAGTGGATGACTTAATGTCTAATTATTTCAGGATCTGCAACAGGTATTCATGGGGGAGAGTCTGAAGAGAGGTTCAGGCTAAGTCATGGCTTTGCATAGGTTGATCCCATGTTTGACCTCCCGTTTGGGGGGTAACTCTGTGAGCTCTTCCTTAAATACATGAGCATATTTTTTAGGAGTGCTGCAAGTTCTGGAAATTGGATTTTGGTTGTTTGTATGTTATTGAATTTGGTGTACCTCATTATGTGAAGGGTAATGTCTTTGGTTAGACGTTCTGAGCTGTCTTGACTTTTGATTTGCACAAATACTGTGTCTCTTAGAATGAGATTATTGGTTTTTTGAGGATATCAATATTGGCACCATTGCATTTGGTGGCCATGATTTTTGTTTTCCAACATACACTGGGGTTCACTTGGGTGAACCAGTCCATGCCTGCTACAATGTTGTAGTCTATAATGTTCATGAAAAATCATTTGATGGAGGTTTGAATGCCTTGGAGGTCAATTCTGAAGGGAGTTGTTTTGCCTTTGAGTAGAACCTTTGATTTTTCTGCCATTCTGACGTATTTGAAGTTGGATTTGACAACTGGTATTTTGTATTTGGTTACAAATGGTTTTATTACCATGGTGTGTTCTGCACCAGAGTCAAACAAAATTTTATGTGCATGTGATTTATAAGTGCATGGGTAGACAAGAAGCTGTGAGCAATCTTTAATTTTTACGTTCATAAAAATGGTGAATTGCGGAACACGTGGGATGCAAGCAGCAAAGTTTGTGCCTTGGTACAGTTTCTTGTTGGTTTGGGGAGAGGCAGGGACAATAAAGCCTTTTCACCTCCTCTTTTCCCTGTTCCTCTTTTTGAGACCTTTGAGGTCAGAGAATGTGGGGTCAGATTCATAGCAAGTTGCTGTTTCAGTGTTGCTTACTTTGGTGGTGTCCTCTTTCTTGGGATGGGAGCAATTTGCGCTTTGGCTGCAATTGCCATTGTTACAGTTGGAGTTGCCATTGCTATGATTGGTGTTTAACCATTTGTTACCATTGGAGTTTTCTCTGCCATAGTTGTTTGAGCAGTGATTGCCATTGTGTGCAGCATATTCCATGTTTGCGCGTTTTTTCTGTGTGTTTGGCTTCTGCAATGAGCGCAGGCATGGATGTGTTGGCCTCTGGACACATGAGGGTATCAACAGAGGGTTTCATTCAGCTGATGAATGAGGCTCTGGTGTGTATGTTGTCAGCTTGAGCTGGGTTTTGGATCTTGCAGCGTATTTCCTCAAATTCATTGTCCTAAGCTGTGACAGTGGTCTTCTGAGGAAGATTGCTGAGCTGTATTGTAATGTCTGGGAGGGATTCAGTGACGCAGAAGTTGTGAGTAATGTCTGCTTTGAACTCTTCTCAGTTTTCAAGCTGGTTTTCAGTTTGTGAGCCAACCCAGGTGGCAAACCAGTTAGTTGCAGCCTTGTATAGGCGTTTGCTGGCTTCCTGGACCCATTTTTTGTGGGGAATGTGGCTGGCACAGAGTTTAGCGGCTTAGTGTCTAGCCAGTTAATGATGTTTTCTTTGTTTTTACCAAAGAGCTTATCAATACCAATGTACTTGGTGTTGGTGACTTTGCCTGTGATAGGCAGTTGTGTGTTTTTTGTGGTTGGAGAGAGCAACTGTATTGAATTATCTTGGCGCATGCTTTGGGCATGACCAGACCTTTGAATATGGTGCATCCACTAGGTATATCTTTGTCAATGTTGTGGGCGCGGAAGTACGTTTTCCAGGTATCCTGAGATGTGGCCTAGTTGAGTAAATGAGCAAAGGTGTACAGGTTCTGTTCAGTCATTTTCTCTTTCATTGGTGTGGTAAAAAAACTGTAACTGCTACCAGCAATGAGGAGCACCTTTTGTGAAAGCTTCAAATATGGAATTAATAAATAAGAGAAGTATATTTCATTGGATAATACTTTAGACTTATC
>QTSX02006914.1:0-12764 GCA_014839935.2 Entomophthora muscae
TGTTGGTGACCATGTACTTTATTACTAACACAGAGTAGGTGGTTGCGCACATAAGTTGAACTCTCTGTGGATTGGCCCTTTAGAAGTGACCTTTAAACGAGGGTCCAAATACACTGTAAAGCTCCTCTCCAGTGGCTGTCCTTTTGCTCAAGTGCACGCAAAGTTCCTTCATAAATAACACCCCCCTAAGGCCAATCTAGGGGAGGGCAATGTTGTGAATATCAGTTTTCACCATGTTTCAATTTTGCCTTTGGTGGGCCATTTCAAAGACAAATACCTTGCTTTTGCTTTTGCCTCTCAAAATGAGTTAATGACTGAATCAGGAAGTAGAATTTTTTGGTTTCTTGATTTTGCGCAACTCACATTGCCCCACTCATGCTGGTGGCAAGTGATCCTACCTTCCTGGTTGTGTTTGTGGTATCCCTAACCACTATATATTCCATTCTGTATTCCCCAATAAAATCTAAGTTCTATTAACATTTTTGTCTTTGTGTCTTCTGTACTTCCGCGCCTCTCTCTAGCCACAACTATTAGAGATTATTCTTCCAGGGCTGTAAGGTAAACACATAGCCTTCCATGACATCTAACCGAGACTTAGTACAAATTCAATCCTAAGGTTAGGATTTCTTGTTGTGTGTCTGTTCTGTGCCTCAGAACACAACAGTCACATATCACTCCTCCCTCAAATGGCTGCAACAGCTAAAGGAGCCTGAAGGTCAACTAGAACGTTGGGCTCTGTGTCTACAAGGATACAATTTCACTGTGATACACTTTCCTGGGGCCCAACATCAGAACACTGATAGCCTGTCAAGGATGCCAATTCTAGCTATCCACCCCGCTGACGCTGATTGCCTATAAAAATTAATAGGGTATCCTGACTCTTGGACCACTGAGCCAGAAGACATTTGTTTGGCGCTACAGACCCTATCCAAGGACACTGTAATTTGTGATAGGAAGCTCTTCAAAAAGGTTAAAAATGCCTACCTACCCTATGTTTGCCCTAGCATGAGGATAGCCATTATCCTCCAAGCTCACATTGACACTGGAAACGGAGGCATAGCAAAGACTCACAACTGGTTATGCAAAAACTTCTATTGGGAGAACATGCATCTCCTGATCCCTGATGTTGTCGCCGCCTGCCATTTGTGCCAACTCCAACGCCCTTGCCCGTCCCAACACCAGTTCAAGCTGATCCCCTTAAAGCATGCCTAGCACATGGTGAGTATTGATGCTTTTGGGCTTCATCTTGGTCTAGGTTGGCGTGTTGGTTTATCTTAGTTGCTGTAGACCATTTTAGCAAATGGGTTGAAGCCAGAGCAACAAAAGATATAACTGCCAAGACCACGGCTACTTTTTTGCTACAAGACATCTTCTATTGACATGGCTGTCTTCAAGTCCTGCTTTCTGACAATGGTACCAACTTTAATGCACGCCTCATCATATCTATTGTCAAGGCTATGGGGACCCAACAGTCTTTCTCTGCCCCCTACAACCCCTCAATCAATGGAACTGTAGAACAAGCAAACTCCACCATTGTGTCCATCATGAGGAAGCTCATGCTCTCTGACGCTGTCAATTAAGATATGTTCCTCCCTTTGCCCTCTTTGCTTACCGATTCCATAGACACCAAGTGACTGGTCAGTCTCCTTTTGCCATGCTGTATGGGGCGTGAAGCCGCCACTCCCTCAATCTTGGGACCCCCCTTGATAAAAGTTGATGTGTCTGCAAATCCTGAGGCCCATGTTAAAGACTTAACCAATTGTATCATTAACACCCAAGCAACAGCTTATTCCACTGCTTAGAAGGTTAAGGCTCTGGAGCTCTCCCCATCCAATGCTGCTAAAGCCCTCCTCCCTGAGTATCAAATAGGTGACCTAGTTCTCTACTACTAGAATTGTATAGGTGGTAGAGCTCATAAGCTGGATTCCCTCTGGGTTGGGACCTGCAAGGTCATCTTTAAAAAGAATGTCAAAGTATCTAAAACTACTGTCTTCTGGACGTCATTTTGCACGTGTTCACTCCAAATTTCTCTGCAAGTATCAACTCCCTGTGTCCAATATTGAGGGGGGAGATGTCGGAAATTGCACCATTAATGCTATTTTGATATGGCCTTTGAATAATGATATATACAAAGATTTGGCTGGGTTTGCTTTTGATTTCAGATATTCCTTGCCTTCTGTAAATGGGTCTGGTTCAATATCCACCCATTCCAGATTATTGTACCTGTCTATGAATGATCCTGGTATGACCTCATCCCAAAGTGACCCCCTCAGCCACTCTGTCTTTCTAACAAGTGATCACTGTCCCTTGTCTACTATTTAATTAGAATTATTTCTCCTAATAAAGACAAGTTTATCCACATTTGTGATGTCTTTAATAATCTTAAACCTTTTTCCTGTCCTTTTTTCCAAAAGGACTTTCTCTTCTTGTTTCCAGGAAATTAAGGTATGTGCCCTTAATTTTTCCCTGAAGGCTAACCCAAGGCTAGCTTCAAACCTCAACTTTTGTTATAAAGATTTCCCGCTGTGTCCTCCTGGATTTTGTCCCCAGGAGCCAAACACAACAATCTGCACATTGGTGGAAGAATTATAGGGGGTAGTGAAAGACTGGTGAGACCCCAAGGCTTTAACAACAGAGGTCACTAACGTGGCGTTGAAGTTAGTCCCATTGTCAGACAACAACACCTGAGGGCAATCATTGCAGAAGAATATATCTTGCAGCAGAAAGGCAGCAGTAGTCTTGGCAGTGATGTCTTTAGTAGGGAGAGCTTCTACCCACTTTCTAAAATGATCAACAGCAATTAGGATAAAGCAGCAGCCAGAGCAGGAGCAAGGGAGAGGCCCTACAGCATCAATACTAACAATTTGAAAGGTGTGTTGAGGGGGGACTAGCTTGAACTCATGAGTGGCGGCTTTAGGACGTTGGAGCTGGCAATCATGGCAACTAGCAATAAAATCTGGGATCAGCAAGCAAATATTTTTCCAGAAATAATTCTTCTGGAGCCAGGCATGGGTCTTGGCAACTCCTCTGTGTCCCGTCTCCTTATGGGCTTGCAGCACCAACAAATGGCAAAAACTAGGCCTTATATAGGGCAAGTAATGGTCTTGTACCTTCTTAAAAAGTTGATTGTCACATATGAGGGTGTCTTCAGATAGCTTAGCAAGGGCAACTCAAACTTCCTCAGTCTTGCTCCCATGATGAAGGGTATCCAATTAGTTTATAAAACCAATCAGCTTCAGCAGGGTGTAGAGCAAGGATGGGCATTCTAGACAGGCCGTCAGCATTCTGATGTTGAATCCTTTGGAGGTGCAGCATAGTGAAGTCATACTCTTGCAAACAAGGAGCCCATCTAGCTAGTTGTCCTTTGGGTTCCTTGAGTTGCTGTAGCCATTTGAGTGAAGTGTGGTCAGTAACCACAGTAAAATGGGTGCCATAAACATAGTGGCAGAACTGCTTGACGGCATGTCAGCACAGCAAGGCACTCCTTCTCAATCACACTGTAGTTCTTCTTGTGTTTATTCAGGACACAGGAGGTATAAGCTACAGGGTGATTCACACCCTCATCATCCAGTTGAGCCAAGATAGCCACAATAGCCAGTTACTAGCATCAGTATAAAAGATGTACTCCTTATTTTAGTCAGGATATACTAATATGGGAGCCTCTTTGAGTTTTTGCTTAAGGGTTTCAAAGGCTTGTTGTTGACTGGGGGTCCATTCAAAAGGAACATTACATAACATTTGGACTAAAGGTTCACTAGTATTGGCAAAGTCAGTTATAAACTGTCTGTAGTAGCCCATCATCCCTAGAAAGACTTGTACCTCTCGCAGGTTGGTGGGCGGAAGCATTTTGTCAATGGTCTCAACCTTCTTAGTCATTGGGTAAACCCGGTCTGGGTTACTTCATGGCCCAAGAATTCAAGATTTTCTTTGAAGAAGGCGCACTTGGAAGGTTTTAGCTTAAGTCAAGCTTCCCAAATCTTAATGACCACCTCTTTGAGATAAGCCAGGTGATTGGTGAAGGTAGCACTGAAAACTGTTATATTATCCAAGTATACTAGGATGCACAACAACTTCAAGTCACAGAGGATGGAATCCATGGCTTGTTGGAAGATAGCTGAAGCATTGCAGAGTCCTTGCAGTATTTGAGTGGGCTCAAACAATCCTTCCAAAGTGATGAGAAAAGCTTTCTGTCTATCTTTGGGAGAGAGATCAACTTGCAAGTATCCAGAAGCTAAGTCCATGGCAGAGAAGAACTTAGAGCCCCCAAGGCGGCGGAGAGCATTGTCAATGCGTAGTAAGGGATAAGAATCCTTCTTGATTAAGGAATTCAAACGTTGGTAGTCTGTCACAATACAATGACCTACATCTTTCTTTTTAAGTATGAGTAAGAAGGAGGCCCATGTAATTTGGGAAGGAGCAAGCAGTCCAGCAGTCTAAAAGTTTCTTAAGCTCTTAAGACACCTGAGCATCTTCTACTTGACTGTGCAGTAAGGTTTAGCACAGAAAGGGGGAGCATCACCAGTATCAATCTGGTGAATGACGCCCTTGGCTAACCCATAATATGTGCTGTCTTTAGCAAAGATATCCAAAAACTGGTCCAGTAGGTCAAGCACCTCATTCTGTTGAACCTGAGATAGTTCCAGAAGTCTTGGGCAGTGAACAATGATAGGACTTGTGGCTCATCCTAAGGTAAGTTGAAGTCCTGGAACATACCAAAGGGATGGAGAGATAGGACGTCAGGAGCATTTAATAGCTTGTCATAGCCAACAACCTGCCCTCTAGACACATGTATGGGGAGGGCAGTCAAGTTGTCAATTAGCAGTTGAACTGGGTCTGTTTTGAGAGACATTCAAGATCCCTGGACAGAGATAGGGTTCATTACGCCCTAGCAAGGGAAGAGAGTACAACTCTAGGAATGTACACTCAGACAGCTCATATGATATTTGGGAGTCTAGGATAGTTTGAGACCCAGGCGGAATAGTCACAGCAGAAGTGGCCAAGAGAGGAATCCCTTCTGACGCAGGACAAGCCATAGGAGGACACTTCATGTTGGAGGAATGAATTTGGTATTTTAAAGTGAAAACACCAGTGGGATATTCCAAGGTACATGTCTTGAGGTGCTTCCCAGGAACTTTAACTGGCTCTTCAAAGATCAGAGGGACTTTGTATCCCAAGATAGAGAGGAAGCTGTCCTTTAAGTTGATGATCCCATTATATTCCCTAAGAAATCTGAGTACCAACTAAGCAGGTCGTAGCTCTCGTTCTCCAGGACAACGCTAGCGCTGCCAAGAGCAGCTTGCCAAATTGCATAGGCAGAGCAGAGTAAGTTCCTATAGTGTAGGTCATGGACAGCCCAGCTGTGCCATACAATTGATGATAATTAAGGTCAGGGGCAAGTTTGAGTTTCTTCACCAGCTTCAAGGAGACAACATTAACTGGAGATCCTGTGTCTAAGAACAGCCTTAATCTTCACTTTTTGGATGAATATCTCTAACACAAGTGGTGGTGCAACCAAAAGGGGGGAGGACAGCCAAGATGTCTTGAGCCTCTGTTAGTTCTTTGTCCCACTTTTCAATCATGCATCTGAGGCCTGTGAACTCCTTATAGACTGTCTGGAGAGGGAGCAAAACAGATACATTTTTGAAGACAGCACCATCAAACTTGGCTAGCTTCTTCTGACAACTCCACTAGAATGGGGGACCTCTTAGCCTGAGTGAGGTAAGGGCAAGAGACAACTTCTTTGGCTTCAGGCAAAGGCTTGGTGGTTGTAGTAGTTTTCCAAGAGCATTGCTTATAAGGGACTGTAATAGTTTCAGGGACAGCCAGGACAGAATACCCATAGGCATCGGGATCTTCTACATCAGAGTTATCCATGTCAGAGTCATCAGATATGTTGTGGAATAGCAAGAGGATGGAGAGGGAGCCTCATTGTCAGCAGGCTCAGAGTCAGCATATGGATGGGGGAATTAAAAGAGACTGGGCAGAATTGTCAACTGAGAGTGTCTATGCCTCTAGGTTGACTGTTCTTTTCCTACATGTTCTTTGGGATCAGCCCCTTCAACCTCAAGGGTTGATGCAGACTCAAGAATGGTGACCTATCTGCCCACAGTTATGGCAACCTTGACGCCTGAGGAGGATTTTGCAAGTTCATTGTAAGGATGCAGGGGCCACAGGAAGACAAACCAGAGTTAGAGGCAGCACAACCTTCTCCTACACAACTGCTCCAGAATGGGTAAGGTTCATATCCTGCAATAGTATCTTTATGCTCTTCATGGAAGAAGGCATTGCTTTATGGGCCTTGAAGTGAAGACACAGGAGCTAGTTACCTTGAGGGCTTGAGTGCAAGCCATGTATGCTTCATGTGCTGTCAACTGGCAGCTTCGTGATCAGTTGTTGTCCTTCCAGGTAGAATCTATCTGTGAATTCAGCTAGGGTCTCCTTTGTTTTGAAGGCAATGTGCATGAAGGCGTCCTTCTTCAGCTCCAAACTAAGGTCACCACCAAACTTGTCAATCAGAAGCTGCTTCATATCTTCCCAGGTTTCAATTGTGGGCAGTTCTGGCACCAACTACCTCTTGGCTGGTTGGTGTTGACAGGTCAGAATGTGTTCCTTTTTGACTTCATCTGAGGCTTTTCTCGTGGCAGTTTCATAGATAGTTAGGAAAGCTGCAATAGTTGAGGCTCTGGGGTCAAAAACTTGCTTAAAAGTAGGCTTGAAATATGCTTCTGGAGTTGGGCAACCATTATTACTATTGAGTACGTTTATATATGGGGAGAATTCTTCTTCTGACTTGGTGGGGGGCTGCCTGGCCCACAGCTGGCAAACACTATCTTTGAGGATAATCAAGGTGTTAGCAGTATGGGTGCCTGTATTATTAGCAAGGGTGGTCTGTTGCTCAGTAACATCCAGGCGCTGACCCTGAGTAGTTACTACCTCAGGAAAGCTCAGCCAGTCGAGAAGTAAGGGACAGGCCTACCAAAAGGCAAGGGGCAAACCTGTCATTTACTGAATCAACCACTTCACTTAGTTCTTGTATGTCTTTATCAAGCTCAGAGTGATCTTGCTTCAGGAGGTCCACCTTCATTGACTAGAGCTATCAACTCTCTAGCATAATGGATGTGAGGGTCTCCTGATAAGCCAGGGCAACAACCATCTTTGCCCACAACATCAGGTGGACTAACTACAGACACCATTTCCTCACACAAAGTAGCAACCTCTTGCTGTAATTCAGCAACCTGAGCTGTCAGTGCAAGCACTTGAGGGTCATGCTGAGGGACTTTGGGGGGGCAATCCTGACTGCAGGTAGATGCTCTTAAATCTTGGATGGCATCCCAGAGCCTCTGTTCTCTATCTTCTAACTCATTGGATGGAGGAGAAGGCAGGGCATCTGCTTTGGAGGCAGACAGTTCACTTACTTGAGTCTGGAGTTTGGCAATAGTGGCGGCAGTAGAAGCCCTTTCTTGATCAAAGTCCTCACCAAGTTTGTAGAGGCCCTTTGCAGCATGGACTGCTACTTGCTGTAATTGGTCAAAGGAATAAGCACTGAACTCATTAAGTTGTTGCACAAGTTGTTTGAAGTTGGTGAGATAGGTGTTTAAAGTAGAGTCTACTTGGGCACACCAGGGCTGTTCCAGTTGGTGGAACTCATGAAGGCGCTCTCTGAAATACTTGGGGATGGATTGGTGCATTCTTTCAATGGAAGTGACCAAACAAGACTGGGAGGTGACAGAGTTGCGCTTATTGTTGAATACTAAGGAAAACAGGGAATGAATCCACTGCTGGTAGGCCACAAACTGATCCCAGTGATGGGTGACAGCAGCTTGCAACAACAAAATTTACTTGAACATGAAGCCCTAATACCATTTGATGATGGGCTAAGGCAGGTTGTACAAAGGAGGACAATAGATGTTCAGCGGAGCCAGCTGCTAAGAGGAAATGCTGGGGAAATTGTGGGGCTACAATCAATTTGTAGTATTCTGCCCAATTAGAACTGAAACTGGAGGCAAGGGATGGCCCCATCATGGGCTATCCCAAGGGCTACTGCCATTACTTGTTCCAAGTCAGGGGTACCCAAAGGGTAGGCCACTAGGCCAGGGACCACTCCCAAGGTTCAGCGCAGTGGAGACAATAGGTAGGTTGGCAATGTCTTCCTCAAAGGGAGGACTGGTAATTTCAGGCAAAGTTGGCTCTTGTATAGGTGGAGGCAAAGGTCCTGAAAACGTAGTTGCAAAGAGGGTAACCAAGGGGCTTACAGCCCCTGTAGTGATCACCATTTTTGTTGTGATCTGAGGTGCAGCACAGAGTCACAACGGGAAATCCTAACCTTAGTATTGTATTTGTACTTATTTTTGGTTAGAATGGCAGGGAGGCTATGGAATTACCTTGTGGCCCTGGATGAATAATCTCTACTAGTTGTGGCTAGAGAGAGGCGCTGAAGTACTTGAAAACACAAAGACAAAATGTGAATATAACTTAATTTTTATTGGTGAATAGGAAATGAGATATATACTGTGTAGCTTTACCACAAAACACTACCAGGACAGTAGGATCACTTGCCACAAGCATGAGTGGGGCAAGTGAGTTGCACAGGATCAGGAAACTGAAAAATTGTATTTCCCAATGCAGAACCAGCCTCATTTCATAGGGCAAAGCAAAAGAAAGAGATTTGTCCTCAAAATAACCCAACAAAGGCAAAATCAAAACATGGTGAATGGCGGCATTCACAACACCCAATAAGGGATACTTTGGGGCTGTTAGTTATTTATCATATAAGTAAAATTATAGGCTAAGCAGTGAAAAAATTTTGTTATCTTGAGCTTATTAAATTGTGTTTTTACCTATTTTTAATAGAAAAAGTCAAAGGGAAAAAATCTTTAAAAGTTCACCAAAAGCATTAAAAAGTGGAAATTTGATCTTTTTTTATAAATTTATATTCTTGATGTAAAGCAATCTTTATTATGATTATATTTTTTGTATAAAAAAGAAAAAGATTTTTTAAACATAGCTATCTTTATTTGGATTTTTGTGTAAAACCTGGCTCAGGTTTTTAAGAATTTATAATAAGACAATAGGTATATTAGATGTGTATATCATGTAGGTTAGAATTCTTTATTTTTCAAAATTTACCTGGTATACAAAATCTTTGTTTGAATCATGTAAATTTATTAAAGAAGTTAATAGTTCAAAATTTTCCTGCTCAGGGTCTGCTGCAGGTAAAAACAGTATTTTTAAAAGGGTTAGCAAATTTAGAAAGAAAAAAAGGCTTACAAAACCAAATATCTGCTTCAGGGAAAACTTTTGTGTTTTTTAAATGGTTAGTGATTTAAAACATTTTAACCATTCCTATGATTAACTTCAGGGCAAAAATCTGGGTTCTCTTAATCTAGTTTAGTAAATTTGATGAAAAAATAACTTTATCCCCAAGATCTGTTGTGGACCAAGTCTATCCTTATAAAAGAGATAGGAAGTTAGTAGTTTGAGGGAATTCTTAACTGAAATGTGCTTCCATTTTTTATTTTTAATTGATTTTTTTTTAAATTTACTCCCTTTTTACATCAAAGTTTGCTTCAAAATTTTTAAAATATTCTTATCTTCAATATCCTTGATCTATTATACTCAAACAGTTAGAATAGTGTATATTAAAAAGCTTACCTTTTGAGTTTGAAATGAATCTATAAAATTTAGAAATGAAAAAGTTAGTATTTTACTGTAAATTCAGAGCCTAAACGTAAAAATATGGGATTGTCAAATCCTTGGTCCAAATTTCAAATCACTTTTGTGGGATGCCTTTTTTAATTAAATTGAATTCTTTGAGTATTTATTTGAATATTTGAAAATGCGGAAACTCATAGACACTTTGCAAAGTTTGGTTTGAACTGCATATTTCCAATGGATGAAATGGATTAACTGGAAACATATTTGAAACTTTCAAATCCATCAACCATTTCCATTAAGTTTACTATGTTTTTTTAAATTGCAGGATTGTCAAATCCCTGAACCAAATTTCAAATCACTTTGAATGTCACTAGTAAACTCAAATAATAATTGCAGGAACTGGAATCCAAATTCAATGTACAGTAAGCACACTAGGAAACACCAACCCAAATAAAGAAGCTCCACTATAGCTAAAATCAAATGAAAAATTCAATCTTGATAACCATGTTTAGACATAAAAAGTGATTAAACTTTAAAATTATCCAAACCCGGAAAGAATACAATGTTATACACTTCAAATCACATATATAGAAATTCTGTTACTATTCAAGGCTAAATCAAGAGAAAATAACTTTTCAAACATAAGCCTAAAATCTGAATAAATACACTTTTAATCTAAAGTATATTTTTTATAGACAGAAAATCACTGTAAATTTACTGCCCTCCCTAGCATTAGATCATAAAATCTTCCCCTGCCGCACCAAGAAAGGCCCAAAAATGCCAGCCAAACCCCTCCATTCTTTAGGGGATTTAGCACACACAGTTGATGAGAGGTTTGTGCTAGCCTACCCTGAGGACTCCCTGCCCTTGGTTGCTCCCCCTGGGAAGAAACATTGGTCAATTTAGACTTCTTACTAGCCTGGTGTTGTCCGTTTTTAAAAACCATCAGAGCCACCCAATCAGGCGTTGCCACATTGACGCTTGACAACTCAGTTGACTCCCAAATGTCTGGCACCCCTTCCAGCCAATAATCAGATCAGATCACAGAAATTGGAGTAAAACTCTCCTGTCCCCCTGAGCCTATCCAGAAAAGTTTTTTCTAGCCAATCAGGTTCAGCTCCAATTGTCATGTGACCAGTTTATGGCAATCCATTCCTTTTAACCAAGCAAGGGGACTTTCAGTCCCCTGCTTGTCTATTTTGCAATTAGATTAAAGTTTGATTTTGGTCAAATTTTTAAATTTTTCTTCAGAGGAGTCTCAGTTTGGAGTCTTCCTAGTTAAATTTTTAAAAAGTGTTAGTACTAGCTGTTAAGCTTACCTTCAGGCAGCCCAGTTTGAACCTGTCCTCTTCTCTGGATCATCCTAAAGAAGCTCAAGCGTATAGCTCTTCTGATTTTGTTATTGTTTTGAGAAAACACGGTTCAAACTTAGGTTTTCTTTTAAAAATCAATTTGAAATCTATTATAACTTTGGTTTTACCTTGTTGTTTGTGTTTCAAACCCACTTCTTTCTCACACTTGCATTCCCAGTATACATGGCCACTCCCAAGGCCCCTAGACCCGTCCTGCTGTTGCTTTTACTACCAGCTTGTGACCACCCCTACTGGAGCCTAATTTTTACAAATTTTATCACAAAAAATATACCATCCTTCTTAGAATTGCCTGGAGAACGCAACCATGATACTCACAGTGGTCAAATTTGTAGTATTTTCTTTGGCCCCCTTTTTTCTTCTCCTGTGGTCAACTATTCCTGACCTGTGGTCCAGAATCTCCTCCTTGGCACGGCTCATGAGCAAAGACCCTCCTAGCCTGTTGAGTCTTCCCAGCAACCTCTTCCACTCCGGGGAGGCTCTGGTGAAGAGCTTGACTTGTGATGATCTGGATTTGGGTGATGTTGTCTATGCCTCTCTTGCTCCAGTGGGTGAAGAGGGGTCTATGCCCTCCTTCCCTGACCTGGAGAAGGGCACCTTGGATCCTCTTCACGCCCCCATGATACCTCCTCCCACCCCTACCCGTATGCCCTGGTTGCTCACAGGCATGGCGCTGATGGCACTGAATGCATATTTGCCCCAGATGTTATCTGTGTCCTCCTTGTGGTACCCCCTTTGAGAGGCCGTCCCAGTTCTCCACTGGGCAGCATCCTGGTGATTTGTTTTGCCCGGGTGGGAGCCAAACTTAGTTAGTTTAGCCCCCCCCTCTCACAATCACATTCCCAACTAGCTTCTTCACCAGCCTGCAGGGCAGCCTGTCCACAAGTATGTCCCAGAGGGTCTAAGAATAGACCCAGAACACAACTTGAAGGGATTAATGCCAACACACAGGCCTCCCAAGGCGTCAGCGCCAGTCAAACACCTCCTGCATCCCAAGCCAGAACAACCAGCTTGAATCCCAGGCAGAAGCCACTCCCAAGGTCTGCTACCAAAGTATCCTATACCAAGGTCATCAGAAATAATGAGGTTACATACACCTCCGCTGTGTACCCAGTTGTCACCTGGCCCTGCACTCTGGATCACAGAGTTGCCACCACATGCCCCTGCATTTTTTGATACACCATATGAGCCATTAGTCACCACCAAAGAGCAGTCTGTGCCTGTGATGTATTCCACCATTGATGGCACCACTTCAAGCAAGAGTGACCTCACCTTCTACACAAAGGTACATGTCCCGTGTGTTAAGCCTGATAGCCAGGATGCCATAGTACCCAACAAGGGCCAGTGTTGGTTGACAGATAGTGAGCTTGAAGCTCTCCTCAACTGCTTGAACAGAGGAATGGCAGCTTGGATATTTTGTCCCAATTTGGTGTCACAGCCAGATATATTAACAACCTCAACACAAAATATGGCAATACCGGTTAAATTGCAAAATCTGCCAAGGCTAAGCAGCAGCCCAAACTACTTCAACCAATGCACATTGATGCAATCAAGAAATGGGTATCCAAGGTTTGTCACCTGGACTCACTTTTTGTCCAATCAATGCTGGCCATGGAGTTTGGGCCTTCTGTTTTCAAAACCCTTGTATACAAAACAATGGTTAATTTAGTCTTCTCCTGGAAAGTATTAGGTATTTCTCCATACAACTAAAACAGCAAGAAGACTGTGGTACTTTTACTA
>QTSX02006915.1:0-12693 GCA_014839935.2 Entomophthora muscae
CTGAGGCCTTGACACATTTTCTTGTGTAAACCCTCCTTTTTTGTTATGCAGCAACTCAGGGTTACAAGTTCAACTCTCACAGCTTTCATCCACCATTAGCCTGGTGCCTTGAGGTTCTTCAAAGATGAAAGAGAAAACAAAAATTCAATGAATGATGCACAATTTACAGAGATGACCAAAATATGAGAGCAACAAGCCTCAATCCGCCCCTTTAGCCAGGCAGATATTAAACTGAGAGATATTATATTTTATATTTTATAGTCTAGAAGAAACATCTGGCAGAGAAGCCTAAAACCTCTAATTCTATGCGGCTTGCTGTCCAGGACCACCAATATCTTTTTAATCAATAAAATGTAGGTGAATTGTTTACAAAACTAATCCTCTATAGGAACAAGAGTAGCCAATCATAGAAGTATAATTTTTGGCTATTCTAGGCCACATATGTCTAGCAGCCAATCAAGCCTATGACTGATAAGAAATATATTGGCTTAATCAGTTATTTCTCTAAATATCATGTTAACCCTGTTATTCCGCCATTAACTTCCTCTCTGCTCTCAGCCCCCACCAAAATAAAGCCTCAAACTTCCCAGTACCTTCTCTTCTCTGTCAAGATACCAGGTACTGGGCAGAATAGTAGAATAGCAGACACAGTCACAGGCACAAGCTGGAATTCTGGCCCAGAGGGTAAAGCACACCATAATATTAGTGCTAGCTTGACAATATAAGAGAGAGATTGCCAAAGCATAGACCAAGGTCCAAAATTGGACAACATAGAGTTCACAAGGTTAGTAAGAGTAATTTATAGTACTCCAAATAGTTGAGCAGAGGCATTAACATTTGTGATCCCTAAATCCTGCAGGCAGTTGAGCAGTTTTAGGACTGAGAATTTAAGTTTTGACTGATATTTTTTATTTTGTTAATATTTATGCCAAAACTTCCATTTGTTTGTTTGTTTCTTCTTTACCATCTTTGGCCGCATATATTTCCGCAAATACTGAACCGTTTCAGCCCAAACTAGTGTCAACCAAAAGCCCTCAATTCCAGCTTTTAGGATCTTACACTTGACAATATGCTTCCAACTCAAAATTATGAGTTAATATTGCTTAAACATAATTTCCCTATCATCTCCTTTTTGTAGAATTGAGTATAAAAACCCTCACAGTTCTATTATTCCAAGCAATTCAATCTCCTTCTGTTTAGGCTCATCAACAAAACTATTGTCTCAATTTGAGCTGTATACTTTTTATCCTTGGGAAATAGTAATTTTTTGGTGATGGTTGAGCACAGGCTTTGATACCACTGCAGCTTTTGTTGAAAAGTCTGAAGTCTTACAGGCAGGGGGTGACAGGAAGAGTCATAGGGACCTAACATGTGGGCAGGTGTCAGGATCACTCCTGAAATCCAAGCCAAAATCCAGCCAAGTTGGGAACTATATCAGAAACCACAGACTAGTGCAAAAGGGGAAGAATATAAAAATCCAAATCTGGTCATGTTTTCTTTACCAATTATGCTAAAGCAGTTGCATGAATTACATCATTCATGCAACCATAGATCAGCAATTAATCAATAGAAATCTATGTTCAAGAGTGCGTTTCAAAGCCCTTGGCAATGCCAGCAACTTTCCTTGTGTATTCAAGATCAGTTGAGACTGCTAATTAAGAGCCAAATTAAGCTGGAGCAATCTTCCTGCATGATGACCAGTTGCATGAAATAATATCATTCATGAAAATGTAGCCCAGTGAATCTTGTTGAATTTGCGTTTATGAAATTTCATTTGAAAGGTCTTTTCATTTAAAACAACCTCTATTAAGTGATGAGCACCTGTCAAGAACCTGGATTGCCAGCAATTTGAATGGATATGGAACCGTGTGAATGATGATCTGCAGGCTCATTGATATGCAGGATTAATTTACATACCCTGATTGATCCTATAGTTTGGCCTCATGTCTATAATCAACTATCAATAAATGATTATTGACTGGTTGATAGATTAAGCTATTGTTGAAGTTTGACCCAAAACTTTACTATCTGTTCAGTTCATTATAGAAAGTGAACTCTACTGTGTCTAACATAGCTGGGCTTTGCATACTAAAAAACCAAAGTTTAAAATTTGTTATAGATATGAGCTTTCACCAAGGCTAGGCCATGTCAGGGAACCAGCCTGTGGGGCAGCCTGTGGGTCCTGCAGGCAGGGCCCATCACAATATTGGGGCTAACTTTACAATATAAGATATCAATTTCCCAGTAGGGCCCAGGTTCTGCTTGCAGGTACCATTGGATCAATCAGGCCGGTGAGGGTGATGTACATCACCCCAAATATATGAGTGGAGGTGGATTCATTGGTTGTAACGGATCCCTGTGGGCGGTTGGGCCGCAGGGTGAGGGGTGGTGTCATGAATGACATTTCAATACTTGTATTGAAAACCCAAGAGTTGAGCCCCAGTTCCCAGAAGGCGGATCAAACCCTCCAGAACAGTCCAGGACCTGCCAATCTGTTGAGTCACAGACTCAAATCAGTAAATTACTCTGCAACCCGCCGGCCTACTACAGAGGATTCCCTGAATAGTTGCCAAACTGGTGCCAATGAAGACCCATACTGACAAAGGAAATGTTACCTGGCTAACAGAGGTCAGGGAAAGACCTACTGCCAACCTGCCAAGAGCCAATACTGGAGCTTTGGAATCAACGCTGGAAGCCCTGGAATCAAATCCTGATCCTCCAAAGACTACTCAAGTCACGCAAAGTGGACAGGAACCCGCCCACTTGCTAAATTGCGTACCTGAGTTAACAAGTTACTCCGAGACCCTCCAGTCTCCCAAGGACAATTCCCCAAATGGTCATCAGATCGATGCCAACCTTGAGCCACCAAAGACCCAAACCTATGCAGAGGTTACAGCTTGCCTTAAGGAGGTTAAAACAAAACCTATTTTTAACTCTGCCAATGACCACCATCAACTGCCAGCATTCTGTCCAGAGAGGGTAGTGCAATTGAACTACTCAGGTGACATAGTGAGCAGTGGTGGCAAAACAAAGCATTGTCACTTCTATTCACCAGAGCAGGTGCTACCAGGATCTCCTGCCCTCAAGACTCTAAGCCAAGATCCATGCCCCGCCAGTGCCTTGTCTATGAACCTGAACCCTGCAAAAATTGAAGAAGCAAAGTCCCATGGTATAAAAACTCTGGCGGTATGGTGAAGACCACATTGTCATTTTTGATAATAAAGCTTTATGAACCTTTGGTTCAAAAAAATCTTATCCTATCTAGTCTTAGTGATCTTCCATCTTAATTCCAGTCAATTAGACTACCAGGCTGCCGCCCCCTCCCAAGACCAATCTGCCAAAACGCCCCAGGCATTATACCGTCCCCCGGGAGCCCCCTTTGGACCTGTGCACTTTACTGAATACCTCCCCAACCCGGCCTATTTGTAGTACAACTTGGAAATCATCCTTATTGCTGACCCTTTGGCAAGGACTAGAAGTACCAAATACATAGGACACAAAGGAAAGAGGGTTGAGATTCCGCCCTTACTGTTCAAAGACAAGTACAACTACCTACCAGTGTACTTTGTCCCCATGACTCCACCATTAACCCCAAGACCAGACCGCCCACTGGAACCTACTGCTGCCGCCAAGACCACCTCTATCCAACTGTTTGGAGCACTCTACATTACTTTGACAGGATTGGTGGATTCCATGGTCCCCAACTCCAGACCCTGGTCCTTACTCGGTCAATCTGTATCTTACATTATCAAGTTAGCACCCATTCTATGGTGGGCCTTACCCGCCGGCTCGGCCGCGCCTCACCCCAAGCCGCCCAATGCCTCAACCTATGAATGGCTTCCTGACAGGTGGTGTCATTGGAACTAAATAGGCAGGCAGTTAGTTGTACTTGTTGTGGAATAGCAGAGAGGTCAGGTGATTTTGGTACCTTCTCTGTAAACGGTCTCTGTCTCTCTAGTTCTAGCCTCTGGGTTGTAGATTAAGATTTACTCTAGTGTAAACTCTGAATATACTGGGTTTGGTGGATATTCTGTGAAATGTACTGGGCCAAAGAGAGCTCTTAGTGGACAATATAGTTCAGGCGGCTGGTCTGCAGTTTCTTGGGGTGGATAAGTGAGAGGCACAGAACCGCAGGAGTTGATCTGCAAATGAAATAGAACTAAAATCAAATATGGGATGAATTGATTGAACCAAAGGTTCAGGACACTTTATTGCAAGAATGGCAATGGGTAACTTCCTGGCAGCCCAGGGTATAAGTATACCCATCTGCCATGGAGAAACTTTTAAAAATTCTTTTTGGCATGGTGCTACTGTCTACCAGGTTTTTGCAGCCCTTGGCAGTATCCATAGCAGGAGTTATTTTATTGGCTGGTTTGAATTGAAAAGGCTTGAATTTCCCCTTCAGGCCGTGGGATTTGTCATCTTTGGGTGGCCCACATCCCACAGGAAGTTTCTTTGCTTCCCCTGCTGCGGTGGCCCAAGTCATTTCAGGATCCTTGGCTTGGCTCATGCTCTCATTGATTGGGTTAACAGGGACCCTTGGCATGAGAGGCCTCGATGTAAGTAATTTCTGCTCATCAAGACTAAGAAAATTATCCAAAGTTGAATCCCATTCTGGTCCGGGCCCAAAAATCTGTGGGCTGGCAGCCTGCAGGGTTTTGGGGCTCAAAGCCTGTAGTTGAGGTTTTCCTATGAGTAAGGTCAGTAGGAGTTTGTCATTTGTGACAGGCCAGCCTCCAAGCATAAGCAAGAATGTATCAAACCAAAACTATAAAAATGACAAAGAATCATGGCTTTTATCAGTAAAGAGTAAAAGGGCACTGGAGTACTGGGAGAACTAGTAACTAGGTTAGAAGAACTCAACGTAGTGCAATGTAAAGAGGAAGGAAATTATGGGTAATGATAGATACGTTACTTCAAAGCAGAGTAGAGCTGATAGGGAGATGGTATCATTGGGCTTTAGATCATGAATATACTTCATGTTTTAGCGAAAGATTGAGATTATTTTGTGATCCTTGCAGATACTTGAAAACTATACTTGACGGTACTCTTATCTCAGTTAGACCAGGGGGTATACCCTTCTCAGACCATATAAGTATGACTGGATATGGGGTTCGTGTTGGTTCTGGTTTATAAGTAAATGGATCAAAGGAAAGATGGCTTGTATGACCAACAATATCCCAGAAAAGAAGATACAGAAATCTAGGGTGACAGTTGATCCTTACAACAATTAGAAGTGTTGAGTATTTTTTAACAAAACGTAGAACTATGTATATAGTATTGTCATAAAGTTTAATTTTTCTGTAATTGGAGGAGTAGCCTTGTAAGATGACCTTATCTTCCCTATAGCTTGGGTATTTAGTCCATTTCTGCTGAAGAGTCAGATGCAGTGTACATTGTCCCTGAGTATAGTTGTTTTTAAAGTATCTTTGCAAGGCTAGAAATAGGGGAATGTCATGATTATCTGAATTAAATGGGTTTCTTTGCTATATAGATAAATTGTTAGCGGTAAATGATGTCATTTAGAAACTCAGAGTAGGATGAGATTTAATTTTTGATTCTACATCGCAGGCTAGTTAGTTTGAATTTCTAATTGAAAAAGATTAAATTATGGATTTTCATGAACTGTAAGACTAAACAATAATAATCGGTAATCATCAGTATACATACTATTTATGGAAGTACAATAGAAGCAATCTATAGGCGCATTTAGCGGCAGGGGGGGAGGAGAATCAATGCGAAGTTTTCCAAGAGATTTGGATAAATTGGCTTCGGTGATGCCGGGAGTAACGCCCTTGGCCTCGAGAGATGCGTTATGCAACAGCACTGCGCGCTCCCATGGGACTGGGCTAAGAACAACAGTAGAGGAAAGTGGATCAAGGGATAAGGCGATCAACCGGGCTAACAAGAGCTGGCGCTCGAGGTCCTGGTGAGTAAAAGTAGGAGTAGACGATTCAGGAGTTTGGGCCCAGGCATGCTGGCGCTGTTCAACAAAGTTGTTTTGGATAATGTCGGCCATATCTTGAGGGATTGTATAGGTACGAGGGCGCGACACAGCACGGATGTAGGTCCGGAGCCCAGCCCAATCTATTTGGGAGGCCGCACTGGCTGGGAAAGTCGGGCTAACCTGGAAACATATCTGCGAAGGAACGAGGGCTCGCGACTTTGTAGAAAGGGCAAGGATAGACATGTTGGAAGCAAGCGAAGTTTGGAAGTAAGGATAGATGTACGGAAGGCGGGAGTTGGAAGCAAGTTCCGCGATGGCCTGAATGTTCTTGACTCCACAATCATTGAGCTGTCCTTCATCCATGTTTGTTTCATCGATAACCAAAAATGTCGCAGAAGGGAGTTGCAGACGGCCAGCCAGAAGGCCAGCAGAGTCATCGTCTACAAAGCGGGGCATGAGGTGATCCACATTGAGAGATGAGATCGTCATATTGTAGACACTCAGGATTGGCAGTAAGTTTTCCAAGGCTAACACAAGTGGCTTTGTATCAAACCCTTCAGGGAAAATCAAATTAAGCACATTGTAGCGGCAGGCATCGGGAGCACGCTCTGAAGATCGACTAAGAATCTGAAGCAACAGATATTCAGCCGCTCTCTCATCACCGCCAAGCACACCACGCAAGGCTAGAAGGCATTCTTGGAACAGAAGCCCTGAAGATTGGCTAACTTCTTGATTGATCCAAGGATGCAATGGATCGGCTCCCCAGTCAGTTAGTTTCCGTAGAGCCAATACATGAATGACATGGTCCTGGGAAGAGTAACATGTTCCAGCCACTCCAATAATGTCTACCAAATCTGCCACACCTGCAGGAGGGTGATTGGGATCAAGTCCATAAAACTTGAGTACCACTCCGATATGTGGCTGGCCAGCCAAAGGATATTTGGGGTTTTCAGTTCTGATCCCTTGATTTTCTCCACTAACTTGGGCTTGGCCCGTCCAGCCAGAAAGCCCAGGTGTTGACACAGCATACCAAAGATCTCTGTCTTCCATAGAAGTACGCTCAACAATGAAATTAGCTCCTTGTTCTTGTTCGGTTTCTGAGCTAAGCTCATCAGGGTTGTGATCACGATAGGCATTGAATTTCCATTCATGGCCGTTGGCATATCGGGAGATGTAAACTTCTTGGCCAAAGGAAGTATCCTGAATCATTCCACGAAAACGAACAAGTGAACCTGCTTGTATGGAGGCAGAATTCAGGTGCACCAGAGTAGCTGCATTCAATATTGGGATCTTATTTATTTAGAATAGTATCACTAAAGGCCTTACATTAGCTACGTTTACAGGGTTAGAAAGCCAGGCTTCCATAGCTTCATTGACTCTTTTGTGGGGCTCTGGGCTAACAGATTCATAGTCGATTCCCGCTGACCAAGCAAAGTGTTAGATCAACTGAGCTATAAGTATAATTTATATTCTGATTTCAAACCTAACACAGTATTTTATAGTAGTAGAACAAAGAAGATTCGAAAAGAAGCTTTCTTTTAAAAGCGGATCAGAAAAATTAGAATATTTGTATCTAATCTTGAAACAGACCTTTAAAAAAACTAGAAAAACAGTAGAAGACACTTCAAAAAGAACAGGAAACTCACACAGGATTTCATCTATTGCAGCTAATGGCTCAGCAATAAAGCGCTGATCAATATCTTGATTTTGCATGCTTTCTAATAAAAACGGACACTCAGAGAAATAGTTTAGCTTCTGGCTGTAAAGTTTACAGGATCAATTGCTCTATAGATGCAATGAAGGTGATGTCTTTAGGGGGCTAACTCCTTAAGCAACTCAAGGCTGACAATGTTTAACTTGTTTGACTTTTTTTATTGGAAACGCAATAAGGGCGGCTCAAATCAATTCCGCCGAAACGAGCCAAACCTTCCTTTCTATAAGTGAACCACCAAATCAATCAAGTTGCCATACTTTGATCATGTTTGTGATATTCACTCTTTATTATAGCCTAATATGCTGCCTTTTCAAATCCAAATCAAACAATTACTTTCTTCTTTGCAAGAGTTTTTTCGGTTTCCTCGTAGAATATTCCCTCTTTAAAAAAACTACAAACAGTACGCTCACCATACAGAATGGCTTTCAGCCAGCACAAGTTTAGTTTGAATTTTGGTAACTTTGTTTTTATATTTAAAGAAAGGATGTTGATGAATTAACAATTGATTTCTTCAAAACATTCCGCATTCTCTCCTTTGATAGCCTTGGACTTCATTTGAAACGGGTTCTGGTGTCTTCAATAGAATGGAAACTAAAACTTGAACAATCTTATTTCGAAAGGCAATTCCAGGCAATGACTATAATTTAGTTGCAAATACTTTTATATTTAAAATGACTTAATTTGTTTAAAGTGTTGGCACACCTTAAGTTATTTATACACTGCGTTTTTTTGTAAGCCTCTTGTAGATATTCTTTTAAAAAAAGGTTCATTACAAGCTCTCCTAAATAACTGCAATCTATTCTGAGATAGCGGTGTCTTTTCAGATAATAAGAGAATTCATATTCTCCCCAAAACGGAAGAATTCCTCATGGTTTCTGTGCTAGTAAATGTCGTATTTGTTTTAGTTGCTTGGTGCAAGAGCACTTTTAACTTGAGAGTCACGTAGATAATATTGCAGCCCAAAATAGTAACCACGCTATAAAGTCTCAGCCTAATGGGTCTTAAGGGGATGATGGTGGTATAAACCAATTTCATGATGCTGAGCCATCAAATACTTTAAGATTGCTGGTGCGATCATTCTAATTAAAGATACCAGGACAGTCACCGTAGATAACCATTAGGTTCAAACAAATAGGCTATGTCGCTGAATCAGACTTATACTTTATTGAATCTGACCCTTTTGCTGTGATTAAACCAATTCTGGGTTATAAGTTCAAAAGCAAGGCATCCACTTTAATCTATAATAGGGCTTCTCTTCTTAATTGGATCGCTTTAAACCCATGGCTTTTAGTGCTTTTTGGAAAATATGGCGACCTAATCTACAGATTTTTTTTAAAATTTTTGCCCTTATATATGTTATAAGTACTGTTGTTGGATTTCTTAGTTCAAGTTGGAAGCCATCTTGGTCAAGGCCACCACGACTTCCTTAAACTTTGTTTTATCAATTATTTAGGCACTTCAATCAAGTGGAAACTCTGTACCACCCATGCCTTGCAAACAATCAGAGGAATACAATCCCCCTGTTTTTTCTATACACTATATTTTCTCATTTGAAACACGCAGCACTTAGTATAGATGGGCTTCTAACAAAGGATGAACAGCACGCACAACCTATAACCACACTTAAAATATACTTAGTATATAGTGCCAAGATTCCTTGACTTGGGAGATTTATCTTTATTCATTTTAGGGTTATTGTGTTCCATTTTGTTAGATAGTCTGTATGGCAAGAGACAGTCACCTGGCAGCGTAAAAGAAAACTTCTTACCTAAGTGTTTGGTTTGCTTAGACAAGGAAACATATTGAAAGAAATCTTCATATCTATTGACAGAGGCCAGCGGTCCACTAAGAAATATTTGACAGGAAGAAAAGTTTCATATGCTACTGACAAGAAAAGATCTAGTACATGGATTGGTCTATTATGAAGAGATTCTTTAATAAGCCAGGGTTGATTATTCTGCCCTTTAATCTCATATAATTAAAGGGTCTTATTTAGAGTCTGTTGCTCTCTTACCAGGATGTCATCTGATGCTACCAACTCTTGCTTGCCCCGTCTTTTCATCTTTGGACTGCCAACTTCAACCCTCAGAGGCAGGCATCCATGTAATATGCCACAGAGTTGATTTGCATAGTACCCATCACAGGACACTTGCTTACTCATTGAACATGCACAATTCATTAGCATGCCAGCAATGGCACTTATAGATTGCTCTATTCTTAACACACAGCTTCCATTAAATTGAGGCACATTCATTTGCTTTGGTTAATCACAATGAACTGGTGGTGTACCATTATAATTTGGTGTCCCTTGCCTGATCCTCAGATAAATAACCTGGTATCAGGTACCGCACTTTACCAACTCTATCTTATTACAAGACTGGTAGGACGCTAGTGTAATTTCATAATAATATAGTCAATCAGAGCTGGCTATAATTACTACAATCCAGTGTGTTCCTGATTGATCTAGAGCCTATACAAAAGGGGTGATCTTGAAGGCTTCTAAGATTACAACCGGCCATCTAAAGCTTTTGCAAATTGGTAAAGCTTATAGTAGGCTGCCCTCAGTCAGGTACCTTATTGTTTCTCAAGGCAAGCTCAGCCAAGTACCACAGAAATATCAATTTTTTGATGTTCCCCCAACTTGGCTAAGGTATACCACCAGACCGCTAACCCTCTCTTTAGATGTCGCACCATTCCAACCTTTCCTATATAATCTGGCTGATGGACACCTACAAGTTGAATGCGGCCGTGCCGCCAGCAGACTGAGCTCTCTTTCAAGCCATGCTGTATCAGGCCAAGAAACCTCACATTTGCAGGCTTTGGGATCGCAACACTGGAGTTTTTCTACAGGCCTGGGTCACAAAAACCTACTGCTGACCAAGGATGAGCAAGCCCGACCCGCCAGATCACCGTCCCTTCACACCAGACAGCACAGGGGCAAGTAGCTGACGCCAGCGCCCTGGCCATGCTTTTGTGGATTCTTTTGGCATTGTCTGCAAGCTGACTTATGTGTGATATTTATCGCATGCCTGATTTCAGCTGCAGTGCCATGTTTTGGGGATATGAGCTCCACTCACAGCCCATGCCTGTTGTTTACAACAGCACTCTCCTTGTGACTTTAAGACATACATTAGTATATGTATGTTAGCCTTTTCAAGGTTGTTGGCAGGGTGGCTGAGCCATGGGCGAATCAGCTCAGTACAGGTGACATAGCTCTTCAGGCCATCAACAGCTTGGATCAAGGGTCCACTCTCAGCTTTGCCAACCGGGTGGTGAAAATCTGGGTCCCTCATCTTTTTGTCTTTTTTACACTGTACAGGGTGTTAAAGGTCAACAATTAAGATTAGCTGGATGGTTACTTAGCCATGTAGTTTGTTGTGATTGAGAGACTTTCCACACTGGCAAGGAAAGATTGCCTTATGGCTGTGTAGTCATGTGGGAATGTGTTGTTGACACCCACCCTATTTTTGCCTTGGGGTAACTTCAACAGCATGTGTCTCCACCAGAAGAAGTTTCAAAATGCCCGGATAAATCTCTAGGCTACCCTACCTGCCAAGAACTGTTCCTTTGGTGGCTTCATAATAGGCTGTCTGGTCTTGAGGTGCACTCATTTGCTAGAGAGCAGGTTCTGGCAGATTGGTTGGGGCTGCAAGTTCATATTGCATGCCTTATTAAGGCCCAGCTATTGCACTTCTGTTCACAAGCGGTTGTGGTTGCTGTTACAATGGTGGGACAAGGACCGGGTGCAACAAGTGTGGCGTGCAAGATGTTCCAAAAAACAGTTCAGTTCACTGAGATCAGCAACAAGCAGAAAGCCTGGCACCCAAGCCGTGTACATGGGCTTGCAAAGCCATGCTCAATGGTCAGCCAGGTAACAAATGGCAAAAATGTGAATTGAGTGGTGTTTGACTTTAAAAATTTGACAAGATACCACAGTGGGGAAGCAAGAGATTGAGAAGAAAAATTGATTTTACAGTGGTTCTCAGAGCCGTGGTGCTAAGCAAAACCAACCAGAATTAAACAAAATAAAAAAACCCATGAATTGATAATGATTAATAATAACTTTGGATTTACTTGTATTTTTGCATCCAAATTGATTTTTATTAGCGCCACAGCTTTGAAAACTGCTGTATTATCAAAATAATGTGATGAAACCTAACCTATGCCTCTTAAATTACTTTTGCTCTAATATTGAGCTTAAAATATTCATTATTATTTTTACACCAATAAAATGATAATACCATTAGCTTTATTTCAATAGCTTACAAAACATGTGAGGAAACTGCATTCCTCGGTTTTGGCTTTGCCTTACTAAGTGAAATACTGTATGCTCTGGATGAGAAAAGCCCTTTTAAACCTGCTGGCCTGCCAAACTACACTAAGAGACATTGATTTCAGAAGCCTCAAATATGTTGCAATTAGGCTGGACTAATCTCAGAAGCCATTGATACAATAAGCCCTAACCTATGAGTGCTAGGACAATCATAAACACACAAGGTGTAAAGTTACTCCCTCTTTGGCCTTGGACAGGACGATCCCCCCCACTACACAAAGAAAACCTCCCAAAAACCATCCAAACCACTTAATTCTTTAGAGGATTTGGCTCATAGTGTGGACAAAATATTTGTCCTGGCTTACCCCACAGACTCCTCTGCCTTTGTTGCCCCTCCCCGTGGAGAAACACTTATCAGTTTGGACTATTTATTGGCATGGTACTGCCCATTTTTGAGAATAATCAAGGACAACCAATCAAACAAGGTCACATCAACACTCACAAATTCAAGTTCCCCTGGCAAAAATGGAGCCTCAATTTCACCCATGGGACCCAGCCAATCAGAAACCAAGGCAGAAATTAGTAAGGAACCTTTCAGCTCTCCTGGATTTAGTTTGAAATTTTTTCTCAGGCCAATCAGATGACATGGTTGTATCACCTGACCATTCAAATCCTAGACCACATCCTTTAAGTTATGAAAGGGGACTTTGGGTCCCCTGCATGCTTATTCTATCACTTGGAATAAACTTGTTTGTTGCA
>QTSX02006916.1:0-12655 GCA_014839935.2 Entomophthora muscae
TGAATGACATTTCATACTTGTATTAAAAACTCAAGAGCTGATCCCCAGTTCCCAAAAGACGGACTAAACCCTCCAGGACCCGCCAACCTGTTAAGTCACAGGCTCAAATTGATGAATTACTCCGCAATCCTCCGGCCTACTACAGAGAATTCCCTGAATAGTTGCCAGTCTGCTGTCAAACTGGTGCCAATGAAGACCCATATCTACAAAGGAGATGTAACCTGGTTAACAGAGATTGGTGAAGGACCCGCTGCCAACCTGCCCAACGCCAATACTGGAGTTTTGAAACCAATATTGGAAACCCTGGAATCAAACCCTGACCCTCCAAAGACTACTCAAGTCACACAAAGTGGACGGGAGACCTACCACTCATTAAATTGCAAACCTTAGTTAACAAGTTACTCCGAGACCCGCCAGCCTCCCAAAGACAATTCCCCAAATGGTCATCAGATTGATGCCAACCTTGAGTCACCAAAGACCCAAACCTATGCAGAGGTTGCAGCTTGCCTTAAGGAGGTTAAAACATAACCTATTTTTAACTCTGCCAATGACCACCAGAACTGCCAGTCTTCTGCCCAGAAGGGGTAGTACAATTGAACTACTCAGGTGACATAGTGAACAGCGGCAGCAGAACGAAGCATTGCCATTTCTATTTGCCAGAGCAGGCACAACCTGGATCTGCCGCCCTTGAGACTCCAAGCCAAGACCCATGCCCTGCCAGTGCCTTGTCTGCAAACCTGAACCCTGCAAAAATTGAAGAAGCAAAGTCCCATGGTATAAAAACTCTGGCGGTACGGTGAAGACCCCATTGTTATTTTTGATAATAAAGTTTTATGAACCTTTGGTTTGAACAAATCTTACCCTGTCTAGTCTTAGTGATCTTCCATCTTAATTCAGGTCAAGTAGACTACCAGGCCGCTGCCCCCTCCTGAGACCAATATGCCAAATTGCCCCAGGCATTATACCACCCCCAGGAGCTCCCTTTGGACCTGTGCATTTTACCAAGTACCCCCCAACCCGGCCTATTCAGAGTACAACTTGGAAACCATTCTCATTGCTGACCCTTTGGCAAGGACTAGAAGTACCAAATACATAGGACGTGAAGGAAAGAGAGTAGAAATACTGCCCTTATTATTCAAGGACAAGTACAACTACCTACCAATGTACTTTGTTCCCATGACTCCACCATTAACCCCAAGACCAGACTGCCCCTTGGAACCCACCGCTGCCGTTGAGACCACCTCTACCCAACTGTTTGGAGTACTCTATATTACTTTGACAGGATTGGTGGATTCCGTGGTCCCCAACTCTGGACCCTAGTCCTTGCTCGGCTGATCTTTATCTTATATTATCAAGTTAGCACCCATTCTATTGTGGGCCCTACCCTCTGGCTTGACTGCCCCTCACCCTGAGCCGCCCAATGCCTCTACCTTTGACTGGCTTCCTGACAGTAATACCCAGAGATGATAGGTAATACTTTCAGTATATATGGCAGGAGGTTGAAAAATTGGAACCCAGTCAAGGCAGTGATGATTGGGTATATGGTCATTAACCAGCGGAAGAATTTAGTGTGGATGTTGTATCTTCCAAAGCTTCCGGCAAAGTAGGTTAAGACATAGTACAGAGTGGTGTATACCACAATAGACAGCATGAATTGCGGGGACACCAGGGGAGGCCAGGGACCAGTGTGTGAGGAGTTGAGTTGTCCTGGGTCAAAGTGAGGGTCATGACCTAGCCCTTATGGTGAGGGCCCAAAGAACTCTGACCCCTGTTAGTAGCCCCCAATTCCAAGGCAAGCTGTGAGCACAGCTGTGAAGATGAGGTGGTTCATCTTCCTTGGATTGGAGGGGGGTTGGCTGAGGCTTAACTATTAAAGTTGACTTAAGTTGTTTTTAATTAAGATTTCACTTTATTGAGGGTATTAATCTCAATAATAGCACAAGCTATTACTGAGGGGGGGTCCCCTATTTATAGTACTTCCCACTTGCAAAACTTTGCAAGTGGGAATGGAAGCAAGGGATTGGGGAACCCAAAAGTTTGGACAAGGTGATTGGGAATTGGGGTTTGGGCAGGTGGTCAAATCCTTGTTCCCTTACAATCTGTTGGGGGTTTGGGAATTCTTGTCTGGAGCCAATGATTTCCCCTGGAAGTGGAGTCAGGTGATGCTGAAAGCTCATGGAATTTACAAGTTCTATTTTAGTCTTGGGAGGCTTAGTCTGACTGGGGTCTGGAACCAAGCATGTGATTTGGTGCCTTGGAGCCCATTGGTCTGGAGGTGAATTGTTCTTCAATTTTGGAACCTGAATTTTCCAATCTTCTGTGGAGTCAGAATATTCCACGGCATCTGAGACCTGAATTTGCCCTTCTTCTGAAGGGCAATAATTATTCATTATTTTGTCCTTGCAAGGCAGGGAATTTTTTGATTGGCTGCATGTGATGGGGACATCTGATTGGTTGTGGGATTGGGCCTGGGGCCCAGGTGGGTGGCTGGCAGCCAACTGGGGACCAGGGAATGGGTGGGTAGGCTGGGGGTGGCGGGGGTGAGCAAGCAGGCGGGAGCCTGGCGGCGGGCTCACAGGCAGCTGGCTGGGTGCGCGGGTGGGGGGGGCTGGCGGGAGGCAGGCAGGCGGGGGACTGGCAGCGGGCCTGCTGGTGCCAGGCTGGGAAGCAGGGGCTGGCGTGGGCTGGCTGGCTGGGCGGTGGGGGTTCAGTGGGCGGGTGGGGGGGTTGGCAGGAGGCCTGCTGGAAGCTGGCTGGGCGTGGGGAGGCTGGCAGAGGGTGCTGGCAGGCGTGGCAGGCGCCTGCTTGGATGTTGAATTGTTCCAGTGACCTTTAAATTCTGTTTTGTCTTTTATTTGATTTTTATTTCCCCCAACTAAAGGGGGAAAGTCCTCATTAAATTTTGCCTCCCTGACCAGATAATCTCCTTTTCTTTTCTAGCATTGTTTCTTGTTAATAATTTGATTTATGTCAGGAATATTCCTGACACAAACCCATCAAGGCTTGGACATAGCTTTTGGGGCCCAGAACGGGCCCTGCAGCTACCACCAGGGCAGGAATGGTTCCTGCACCTGGATTTGCTTCAAAAAGCAAAAATCCAGGTACAGGCAAATCTTCTCTGCCCGCTAGCCTCGCCTGGTGGCTAGGAGCGGGTTCAATTTTTACCCAGAGCCTTGAACTTGTTACTTTTGTAACAGAAACCTCTGAAACCTAATAATGAGGTGCAAACCACACTCAAACCTTGCCCCCTCACAAATTTCTCTAGCCTAGCAAATATTGGCGCTAACTTGAATAGTATTCCCATGACCAACCAGCCCTCTGCAGAATGGAGTATTGCATGAATTACCCCCAAAAACAGGGCCCACCAGATGATAACAAACCTGATGCCTCAAAGAGAAAATTGATATTTTTCATCTGAACCTAGCCAATGACATGCTGATAACTTCTGCTGCCATCAAGGATTTACAACCCCTGATAAATGCTACCACCTGGCCCAAAGGATTTTTCAAAAGTTTTCCCTTAACAGATGGGCATACTTATACTATGGGGCTGCCAGAAAGTTGCGCATTGCCATTTTTGCAATAAAGTGCTAGGAACCTCTGGTTTTCTCAGGTCATCTCATATCAAATTTTAGCCCTTTTCATTTACAGATCAATTTCTCTGGCTCTGCCTTTTCCACCAGCCAACCCCAAGAGACCGCGGACAAGCTGCCTGAGTTATACTGTCCCCCAGGAGCACCTTACAGCCCAGTACATTTCACAGAATATCCCCCAATCCTGCCTATTCAGAGTTCACCTTGAAGAAATTCTAATCTACAACCCTGAAGCCAGAACTAGAGGACCTGAACTCATTGGATGTAAAGGCACCTGGCATATCAAGCAACCATTACTATTTCAGAACAAATATAACTACCTGCTTGCCTATTTAGTGCCCATGACTCCTCCTGTGACCCCACAGCCCAACCGCCTGCACAAAGCCATGATTGCCAAGGAGTCAACCTCCACCCAGTTATTTGACATCCTCTACATAACACTCACTGGATTAGTTGATTCTATGGTACCCACCAATGGGCCCTGGACCTTGCTTGAAAAATTGCTCTCCTATATTTTAAATTTAGTCTCCATCCTGTGGTGGGCTCTTCTCTCTGGGCCCGCAGGCTGTCTGCCCACAAGCTTTCCTGAACCTGCTACAGGTTAGCTCCCTGACACCCCTGGACAGACTTCTCAAAGACTGACTATGAGAAACCTTCCTTCTCATGATTAGACACATATTCCTCTGGATTAAAGTACTGTGAGCCATTGGTTCACATATTAGATACCATAATGTAAATACCTAATATATGAGGAAGTACTTTAGCAAGTTATGGTTCCAAGTTTGCTACTTGGAACCCAGCAAGCAAGGTGACAATTGGTTATACTGTCAATACCTAACAGGACACCTTTGCGTGTACATTAAATTATCTGAAATTACCGGTAAAGTAAGTAATAACATAGTAAGTCAAGGTGTAGACTGCTATGGACATGGTTGAATGGGGCAAAACCAGTGCGGGCCAAGAGTCTCAAAGTAGGTTTTATAATGCCTGGGATTACTTGCCCTAGTTGCAAGGCTCAAAAGTTGGGCAAAACCATTAACCAGGCTAACTAATTTAACAGATCTAAACCAAACTGTCAATTGGAAAAAGGTTACTGCCGATCCAGTTTGCCAGCTGGATTTTATTCCCCCTTGCAGGTTGACACTGATAAACAGATGTAATCTGAGAGTCACTTGATACAATCTTATTTATCACAATGGCTGCCAGAAATTAGTCACTCAAGGGTTTTTTGCGTACTGGACAAGGTACTCTTTGAATGATGCAGATGGAATAGGATCCATGGATCCAGGTGGGCAACCTCCAGAATTAACTCATACAGAATGGAACATCCTCCATGTTGACAATTTCAAAAATTGTTTTTGCTTGATCTTTTATAATTTCAATTAAAAGCTCAAAATAAAAATCAATCATTGCTTCTATTATCAATGTCAATTATTTAATCAAGAAAAAATAATCTTTAATATTGAAAATAAGAAAAATATTTTTGAGAATTGGTGACATGGAGGATGCTCCATTCTGTATGAGTTAATTCTGGAGGTTGCCTCCAGGTGGTATTGTATAGTCAAAATTTGGTACATATTGGAAAATTTTCAATGTTCAGCTCTTAAGAGTTGAACCCTCCCTAAAAATTTACTCAACAAACCAAATATTCTTCTGGTCCAACTTTATTTTACAATGAATCTTGTCGTTGGCCTACTCTGCTACATCCCGTATAATTTGATCTTAAGCTGAATCATTACTGGAAGATGGGGACCCACAGTTGGTACTTTGTTGTTGGTACCTCCTCATGTTACTCCAATGGCCCAGAATCTTGGTTCTTCCCTGCAGAATTTGGATCAGAGACAGGTGTCCCTTTTTAATGCCCTGAGTTTTACACAGAAGACACTTTAATTCTCTCCCAGGCCATTTATCTAGGGCTTTTCTGGTTGGGTTTAATCATTTTGCTTAACCCTAGTGTATCCTTTGAGAACTTTACCAACCGGTATCTGAAGCTTTGTTGGTGGTTAATCCTCAACTCCATGTGGATTTGGGTGGTGATTTTCCATGTTGTAAATTAGACTGTATGGGTAAAATGGTCAAGACTATCAGTGGAATTAATCCTGATAGTCAAGGCTAATCTGGTTTGCACCCAAATTTGTCAGATCTGACAGATTTGCATTTCCAATTGTATCTTGGATGTTACAATGATTTGGCTGACCTTTTACATCCAGATGGATTAAATTTGGGAACTGCAAGTGGCTTTCATAATGGGCAGCTGCAAGCTGCAGCCACTCCAGGGTAACGTGCACCTACTATTTCACGCCAGATTGTCCAGATCATCCCTAGACAAAAAGAATGTGGATACAAGAGCCTGCTGGACACCAGAAGATGCTGTAATATTCCAGACTATGGTGCAGGTGTTAATAACACTCCTGCAGCCATTGTACAGCCTTTCCAGTATATAAACTTCTCTTCTTTCCCAATAAAAATATACTTTCACATTTTCATCTTGCCTTTATACTCTACTCAGTTGTTACCTTAGAATAAAAGGTAAAAACTACAGAGTCGTTGGACTTGTATTAATTTGTGTTTAGGCCTGCAACCATACTCTCAAAAGCTAGCACTACAGATGTTAACCTCCAAGACGTCCCCAAGGCCAAAAATACAACACCCCACCACATGAAGACTGCTTCTTATTATCTGACAATTTCTGTCACACATACCGCTGGGTCTTTTATACCATCAGAGTTTGCTTTTTCAATTTTTGCGGCCTTCAGGTCCACAGGCAATTTGCCGTCAGGGTGTGTGCATTGGGGCAGGGCTTCAAGGGCAGTGGGTTCTGGTTTGGCTAGCTCTGAAAAAAAAGTAGTCAGGCTCTATTCCACCGCTTTTGTTCTCTGAGTTGGCCAATTATACTTCTAATTTTAGGCTGGAAACTGGCAGCAGCTGGTGCTTATTGATGAAGTTAATATCAGGTTGTGCCTTTGCCTTCTTTTGGCAAGCTACAACATCTGCATAGGTCTGAGTTTTCAATGATCTGCAATTGGCAGCAATCTGGTCACCTTTTGTGGAATCTTGTTTACTAAACCGGTGGGCCACAGAGTAATTTACCAACTCAAGTCTGTGACCCGGCAGATTGGCAGGTCCCTATCTCTCCTGGTTGGTGATAAGCATCCTCTGAGTGCCAGGGTTCAATTCCTGGGTTTTCAGTGCTAGTATTAAAATGGCATTCCTGACACTGTCTAGTAGTGTGCCCACAATTATTGATTGAATCTGTTAATTGGTCAACATCCCAAAATCCTGAGAGTAGCTGTTTATATTTTTCTCATTAATTTCAGTTCTGGAACATTCATTGGTAATAAAATCAATGTAAGGGCCAACTGACTCCTTTTTTATGAGAGTGAAACTAGAGGAGAAAGGAGCAGAGTTCTTTACACTGTCAGGCTTCTCTAGCTGCTTTAGTTAGCATAGCTGAGCCAATTTTGTAGATTCTAGCTCAATTGGGTTAAATTGGTGCTGATATAAAAAAACTATTGCCGTATAATGTTAGCAGCCAATAGCTATTATCAAGATTAACTTTAGCTCGTTCAGCTAATCCGTGGGTCAGCTTAGTTCTAAAGGAGAGTATGAGGAGGATCACACATAGTTAGGGTTGTGGCAGACAGAATACACACTGATTACAGCGTCTAACTTAGTCAAGATATCTGGATCAGTGCCTTTTAGAAAAAGGGGATCCCCCTAACATGGCAATCCAAATTTCTTGTAAGGAATCTAGGAGAAGAAGGGGTTCTTCTTCCAGACTCTAGCCCCCCTGCTTGGCATCCAGTAGTGAAATCTAAGAGTGGAGCCAAGAGGGTGGCAATCATAACAAGCAATGAAAAATAATAGATTTAAAAATAAGAATTGAAGTTTCAAACAGCAGTTTTATGTGAAATTTTATATTTATTTAAAACTTTGAAATTCAACCAAACCCATCCAGCCCATTAATACATAATATAAGAATCAACAGATCATCCTCCAGTGGATTTAGTGTGGCTCCAATTCTAGAAAAATCAGGCTGGCTCCGATTTTTCCAGAATCTGAGCCAGATTTGGTCTGGATGGCTGCTTTATTATAAAGCAGCTATAGGATCAGATCCAATGCAACCCTACACGTAGATTTTAGAGGGTTTTTGATTAAGTTAGCTCAAGAGCTCACTATTTTGCTGCAGCTCATATGATATTTCAGGCTGTGATTTGTTGTTTCGATGCCATTTGGTTTGATTGGCTGGCTGTGTTACATCATGTGATCTTGGCATATGTAGTTCAATAGAGTTTCGTAGGCATGCAAGGCAAAAAGGTCCATCACGAACCACTCCACTTATTATCCTGATGAGAATCACTCATGAAGTTGCTCTTGAAAGTAGGGCTGACTGATTTAAACGTGGAGCTTGCAGGTATATTTCGTGCTGGTGTATGTGGCACTAAGGGATATCCACTTTGAAGAGTAAACCAGCATAACTATTGAGGTTGCTAGCAGCATATAGGGCTGGGGGTCTGGCACCCTTGTCATGTAAAGCAAATATCAAGATGTGATGGACCCGATCCAAGTTATAAATAGGTGACTCCGGCCAAATAGGGTCGGGAAGGTCACAGGTTTTTAAATCGGGGTAAAACATTTCAAATGGAAATTTAAATAAAAAACTGTGACCTTACGGCCAAGTAGGAAGGATTCCCCGATTATTCGTTCCGATTGGTTAGAGTTACTCGGCCAGGTAGCGTTGATTTGATTGAGGAGGTCCTGCTTAAGGAGTTTGCAAGTGTAAAATAGATGAGTAACTTTACTTTGGCGCATTAGAGCATGCGCAGTGTTTGTTAAGACAAGTCTATCTTTGCAACAAAGGATGAAACATCATAAACTATTTACTAGATATAATCGAGCGAGGGTTTACTTGGGCGTTTGCTTTGGAGCGGTTAAGGATGAAACAGCTTTTGATTCAGCAATGGTTTGATCATCATGGCTCCTGATGTTGGCATAAGTAAGTGTATTTTAATGAGATTGGCTTCCACTTGAAAGTGGTAGATTCCAGTTAAGGCATGATTTATTCAATTGAAGGGGTCAAATTGTCTAAAGCGTAAGCTAAGGCGTAAGTAAACAGTAGGGGATTGTTAAACAGTTTGGATTAAAATGTGTACATTGACTCAAGTTTCCCACGACATTGCGATAAACAAAGCTTTGTCAAGTACAAAGTTGAGGCGATAGACTTTGGTCTCCTGGCTTTATGGATCCTAAATAGATTGGTCTGGGATTCATGAAAGATTATGATTCATAGTCTGCTATAAAATATGCTTCTTGAAAAGCAGTAAATAGTCTGATCTTAATAATTCTAAATCAAACCCATCTCCCAATCGAATAAGATTCACCCTGTCTCTTCCAAATGAAACTGCTGGGTGCCAATAGGATAATTTGAGCTGCCCATACGAAACTAAACATTATAAAATTCTAGCGGGTTAAATACCCCAATACTGCCTATCCTAAACTTCATCTACCCACTATACAGACCCTCTAATAGTTACACTTGCGATGCAAACACTTTCCGTGTTGGGTAGTACCCTAATTGCGCTAGTCTGCCATTGTGCTGCTCAGCAAACTTCGATTAAACTCCACAGTCTCAACACTCCTAAAGTTGTCCTCTACGGTGATACCCTTGACCTCGAAGCAATCTTCATCAAGACTAAAGGTGAGTCAGCTTCACTTCAGCTTGTACAATTTCAATATCCTAACAAACCCTAGATTTTCAAAATAATACTTCCCTTACATACAAGATCTTCCAAAAATGATGATAAAGCACCCCTACAAGAAGGCCATCTTAACCAATCTTCTAAAGAAGTTAGTCTCAAGGCGAAGCTTCAAGAAGGGGAGTCGGCCTGTCTTTTTACTATATCCGACGTCAAATTGGAAAAATGGTGTCAACCGACAGATCAGATTTGAGGCATATGCAAACGAGGCTTTGATAAGGTCTCGCACTAATACGGTTCATGGGTTGCCTGGCTTTGTTACCCTATTTCCGATTATTGTCTTGTTGGCTATTTCATTAATATCGAATCAAGCCCTAGCAGCTCTTTTTGTAGGCTTGTTTTTAAGCTCCACCTTTATCAATGGCTTCAACCCTGCCGTCGGGTTCTTGCGCGCGATCGACTACTACATCATTCAGTCTTTATCGTTGAGTGAACATTCCAAAGTTGTCATGTTCACTTTCTACCTATCGGGTATGATCGCGATGATACAGAAAAGTGGTGGTGCCCAGGCTCTCGCTGCTGTAGTAACAAAATTCGCCACAAATCGAGCCAAGGGACAGTGGGCAACCTTTGTCGTTGGAATTCTCATCTTTCTAGATGATACAGCCAGTGTGATGATCGTGGGAAGTAATTTCCAGCCTGTCACCGACGTTCTTTACCTCAGTCGTGAAAAGCTAGCCTTTCTAGTCCACGCGACCTCCTCTCCGGTTTCTTCGCTATTTCCTGTTTCATCCTGGATTGGGTTTCAAGTGGGCTTGATCCAGCAGCAGCTCAAGGAACAGAACGTGACTAAAAATGCCTTCAACGTTTTCTTGGAAACTCTTACCAGCCGATTCTATCCCCTGTTCATGTTAGTATTTGCCATGTACACTATGGGGTTCGGGCGTGAGTTTGGCCCCATGCTGAAGGCTGAACGTCGCAGTTTTATTGAACGTAAAGTGGTGGATGGTGATTTCGCTGGTCTCACTCCTGATCTGGATCCTCTTGAGCCAAATCCTAATACTCCTCGTCGGTGGTTTAATGCTGCTGTGCCCATCACTATAACCATTGTTATGACGCTAGTGAGTCTAATGCTCTCGGGCTATTATGGATTACGTGCACTTGAAGAAGAAGGGGAGCCCCAAGACTATACTCTCGTTACACTGGCAGGTCAAGGGGATCCGTTTGACTCGTTATTATATGCTTCGTTTTTGGGCTGTCTTTGTTGCTTGCTGATGTACTGTGTTCAAGGTATCTTTACTCTGGGTGAAGCACTTGAAATCCTGATCCTTGGCGTTAAAGATGTGGTCGAGAGTTTGATTATTCTGATTCTGGCCTGGGCCATCGGAGATGCCTTTGCTGATCTTAAATGCGCTAGATTCTTAGTGTCTGTTCTCAGTGGTACGTTGCCGGGTCAACTAGTTCCTGCAATTGCCTTTGGATTGGCCTGTATTATCTCATTCACTACTGGTACATCTTGGGGCACTACTTCTATCATGTTTCCTTTGGTAATCCCACTCATTGTCAAGGTGTCCCCTGATAATCACCAACTATTGGTATACACCGTATCATCCATCCTTGCTGGTGCGCTATTCGGAGATCAATGCTCTCCCATTTCTTCATCTACCATTCTCTGCTGTCTTGCGTCTAAGGTTCCTGTACAAGCCCACGTCAACACTCAGCTTCCTTACGGTATCCTGATCGTAGCAGTTTCCATCGTATTTGGCTATCTACCCATCGGCTACGGGCTCTATCCTGACTGGGCCGGCCTCCTTATCGGATTCGGGGTTCTCCTTGGCGTTACGCTGTTCTTGGGTCAGCCCACTGAATTTTCGCCTGACCAAGAGATGCCTATTTCGCCATTCCAACGTGTTCTCGCTCTTTTTGGCCGCAAGCCTCAAGACGCTTCAAGCACCACCTCCGAACAAACCTGGGACAACAACAAGCCCAGCCCCACTTCACGCGCCTCTCTCTCCAACAGCGCCTCTAATCAACAGATCCCCTAGGATTAATAAAATAGATTATCTAGTTTAGGCCTGATCCCTCATCTCAATCCCATCTACGTAAAGTTTAATAGTGAAAAAACACTTTTCTATTAAGAGAGTTCTCCAAGTTAAGTGTCGAGTTGTGCTCTACTATACAGAAATAGGAGAGAACTCGATGGAAAGTCTTTACAATGAAAGGCTTGCAGTTCAAGATAATCTTAGTTAGCGACCCTGGGCGTTGCGACAAGGTAAAGTGCGTTACCCTTTTGCCTGTATTAGGATGTCAGGAAGAGATCACTTGAAGCTTAAAGATGCAAAAGGCGAATAAAGATAAACTTAGATCTGTTTAGAAAAGGAAATTCCCTTAAATATCAAGGGAATTGATCTGTGTATCGTCAGTGGAGAAATCAATGTGGCATACCACTGGTAGAGGTGCGGAAGAACCACTAATCGATCTCACTCCAAATCTGGGGAAGCTGAACACTCCAGTTCAAAAGCGGAACCCTCCCATTTCCCACCCAGTGATCCGTGCTGGACCATGGGCCAGTCACATCAGAAGTACTGGCAAAGTTGGGTTTACAGCATCAAGGTACAGCATTAATCCCTAATGTCGCAACATCTTCAATCACTCCCTCTCAGGAAAGCAATCCCCTGAGCAACTCTCCGAATGATTCCCTGTGTTGCAACTGAACCAATTAGAGTTCCATATTTGATTGAGGAAGACAATAGTAAATAGAAAGGTCAGAAATGAATAGAATAGGGTACTGTTTTTGTAGAATATTGTGATTGATATACTATATGGGGAAAGCCACAAGGCCACAAGGGGGTGGCATGTTCCATGTAAGGTTCGAAGCCAAGGAATAACTCGTGTGAGGATCAGCAGGTCAAATTGGTAGCGCTCCTAATTAGGAGAAAGTGCCTGCAGTTTGATACTGCCTTCAGATCAGTCCATGCGTTAGATACGTCAAGGGGCAACTTTTCAAGCGCCCCTTGTGTATTGTAAGATACGTTAGCAGTCAAGGAGAGAGACTCAGATGCAACACCTGACTAATCATTAAGTTGGTGGCACTCTTATCATTCACCCATCTATTACAGGGATCAACCATTTTGAGTCCTAAGAGGAACACTACTTGGACAAACTCCATGACTGCCATGACGTACATGGACAATATGTGGCCTCTCTTGATACTATATAATACTCTAAACTCATATTGTTGAAACAGCAGGCTTGACCCGCCAACAAGGTTCTGAGTAAGCAGGTTTGTGACCCGCAATCCGATTACCTGGCCACTCGAAGCCAGACTAGGAAGTCAACTCAAATTTCCAAAACCAACAACATGAAC
>QTSX02006917.1:0-12583 GCA_014839935.2 Entomophthora muscae
TGACAGAGTTGCATTGATTGTTGGATACTAAGAAAAACAGGGAGTGGATCCACTGCTGGTAGGCCGTGGACTGATCCCAGTGATGAGTGACAGTGGCTTACAATGATGAAATCTCCTAAACTTGAAGCCCTAATACCATTTGATGATAGGCTAAGGCAATTTGTACAAAGGAGGAAAATAAATTTTCAGCGGAGCCAGACGCTGAGAGGAGATGCTGTGGAAATTGTGGAGCTACAATCAATTTTTAGTATTCTGCTTGGCTGAACTGAAGCTAGAGGCAAGGGATGGCTCTATCACGGGCTATCCCAAGGGCTACTGCTATGACTTGTTCCAAGTCAGGGGTACCCAAAGGGTAGGCCACTAGGCAGAGACCACTCCCAAGGTTTAGTACAGTAGGGACAATATGTGGGTTGGCAATGTCTCTCTCAATAGGAGGACTGGTAAATTCAGGCAAAGTTGGCTCTTGTATGGGTGGAGGCAAAGGTCCTAAAACCATTGTTGCAAAAGGCGTAACTGAGGGGCTTACAGCCCCTATAGTGAGCACCATTTTTTGTGATCTGAGGCGCAACACAGAGTCACAACAGGAAATCCTAACCTTAGGATTGGATTTATACTAAGTGCGGCTAGAATGGCAGGGAAGGCTATGTGGTTACCTTGTGGCCCTGATTAAATAATATCTGCTAGGCGTGGCTAGAGAGGCGCCAAAGTAATGGAGACAAAGACAAAAATTTGAATAGAACTTAAATTTTATTGGGTATAGAAATTGGGATTATGTACTGTGTAGCTTTACCACAAAACAGTACATGGACGGTAGGATCACTTGCCACAAGCATGAGTGGGGCAAGTGAGTTGCACAGAATCAGGAAACTGAACATTGTATTTCCCAATTTGGAGCCAGCCTAATTTCAAAGGACAAAAGCAAAAGAGAGATATTTGTCCTCAAAATACCCAAAAAAATGCAAAATTAAAGCATGGCAAATGGCGGCATTCACAACAATCAATGAGAGTGTCATCACTTTTATTTGGGGACTTATGGGGGGAAGATGAGGGAGGAGGGGGAGGAGATGTAGTTAAGGGAGAGGGAGTGGGAAACTTTGCCTTTTCAGGCTTCTTAATACACTTGGAAGAGGTGGCAGGGTTCTTGAGCCCTTTGAAGCTTGGAGCTTGGTAATCTTGTTGGATTTAGATGATCTTGGCTAAAGAAAAGTTTAGTTTTTTAAATAAAACAATATTAAAGATATAAAAACAAAATAGTTAAATCAAGGCAAAATATAAGTAAAAGTATGCAAATAAAGTCTTATTTATCAAGAAAAAAATATAAAAAAGTAAATATAAGCAAAATAGAAACTCAAAGTATAGATCTAAAGTGATAAACATAGAAAAAAAGTGATTTTATGATAAAGCATCAAAGATGTTAGGTTCAGCATAACATCTTAGTGCTAAATTGATGAAAAAGGATAACTAAAAATAAAATATAAAAAAATATATGAGAGTAGCAGGGAGTGTAGTAATGTAAAAAATGGGGCCTGTGCTCCACCTTGCCACAAAGGCATTTGGTAAGGTGGATCAAGTCAGGCCCCAAACCACGGAGACCATAACCAACAGGAACCAGTTACAGGAAGAAGACAACCATGGACTCTGGTAGCTATTGCATAAGGCCAGAAAAATTGCAAATGAGAGCAAGATAATTTGGGAAAAGTGTATCTGAAGCATTTCCTCAAAAAACAAGAGAAAATGATTCTGCATAAATTTAAATTTTTTTCAAAATTTAAAATCAAATTTCAAAATATTGATTTTTATGCTAAACTGGGTTTTTTGTCGTTTTTTACTCTTTTATTATAGCTTTTTTAGAAAACCAAGATAACTCTCAGGGAGCTATAAAGGTAGGTATTTAGGGGGAAATATAAAAAGTCTATAATGAGTATAGAAGGAGGAAGATGATTGGGTGAAGAACAGAAAAGGAAGAATCTATTATTCTTTAGAGGATTTTTGGAATACAACTTTTTCAGTTGGATTTGTTACAAGTAGATTATAATTGCAAAAAAGTATTATGTGGAATTTTTTATTAGGGATTAAATATTCAAAACATTGTAAAGTGTCAAGTTTGGCACTGTTGATCAGCTGAAACCCCCTAATTCGCACTGTTTAGTGAAAAAAGCTGAATTCTTACTGTCAAGTTTCCCAAGGTCAAGCAGAAAAGCCAAATTTACTATGTTTTTACATATAAAAATTGCTTGAATTTAAAACAGGTTCAAAAGTTAACCCAAAAGAAATGCAGTTTTGTATACCTGAAAATTAAAAAATACAACATAAGTTAAAAAATTAAATGAGTGGAAAGGTGTTTATTAGTGATAATATTAAGCTGGGAGGAGCTGGGAGTGAATTATTCACCATAGTGTTAGTTAAAAACATTAAGAAGCTCTCTGTACTAGTCTCCCAGTTAAAGTGTTGAGTGGATGGGTGTCAAGTGGCACTCATAGTTTGTCACTTATTAATTTAGCCTTAATTCTGAGCCTTTGATTAGTTAAATCCAAAACTTAATCATGTGGCAAGTGGATAATGTCAAAAAGAGGGTGAGTTAAGTTTCTGTTTTTTATAAATTAGATTATGAAATCTATTATTAAATCAGTTTTAATTTATGTGGCACCATTTAATCTACAAACCCAGAAATGACATAATGTAAAACAAGTGGGGTATTAGATTAGTGTCTATACCACTAAATCCAGTATATGGCACAACACACCATCTCAAAAACAGCATCTCAAAAAACGCTATTTCAAAATACGCCATCTCAATTTTTTGCTATCTCAAATTCATAGTAAAAACACCATTTTGATTTACAGCATTGCAACTAAGAAAAACAGGCTTTAAATTTTTAGATTTTTCAAACTCCAAAAATAACCCAAAATTTTTAAAAAATAAAATTTAAAAAACATTTAAAGGCTTAAATAGCCTCATAATTCCAAATCTGCAATAAAAAATGGGGTCAATTAGTAGCAAAAAGGTTGTGTAAAGCCCAGAAGTTAAAATATACCCAAAATAACCATTTTCATCTATTACAACTATAATCTATACTTTAAAATAAGAAGATATTTGTACCAAATACTAAATAAAATTAAAAAAATAATAAAATTAAAGGAAAGAAAAGAGAAGATAAAGAAGTGTTTATTGCAAATAGGCTCAAACATTATTTGAAAGAGCAACATAGATAGCCTGAAGATGCTCAAGCTTTCTATCCTTGGGATAGTAGGCAAGGACCACCTTGCTGATTTCAGTATATATTTTTACTGCTTTAGTCTGCTTGGGGGTTGTCTTTGGACTTCATTCCAGTCTTGAAGAGCCAGGCAGAGATGATTTGCTGGGTTTTTAAATGCACCATTATTTTGTTGAATTTGGGCTTGTGAACCCAGACTCTTATTACAAATTGGCTATGCCACCCTTCAAGGGAAGATGTGGTCTTGATCAAACCATATTTTAACTGCTTATAGAAGTTCCACTGGATTGAATCACCGCCTTTTCTGATGCGCTGTGCTCCTTGAAATACTCCAACCCATTGAGTTTCATAATACCCAATGAACAGAGTAAAGGGTGCCTGGTTGGCAAGGATATAAGGATGACAGGGGAGGGCGTTATAAAAGGCATTGATCTACTCCTTTCTCACAAGGTCAAGGGCAGCAAAGCATTTGAACACATCCTTGGCTTCTTTAGTGCCTTTGGAGTTGACCAGCTCATAAAGGTCAGAGCACTTTTGGAGGCAGCGGCAGAATGTTTGCCAGAAGTGGAAGTAGCATCCCTGCGGGGAGCTCTTGAAGATTCTAATGAAAGCATTTTCCTGAGCCTGTTCAAAAACCACTACCAGAATTTTATGGTAGGGAAGGCTTTATGACTGCCTTTTGGTTGGGGTTACTTCCTATTTCTGGGACTGGGCCTTTTTCTTGCGCCCTCTGGTTTCCTTTGGCTCCTTGTCGCAGATTGAATGGATTAGACATTAATTTGTCCATCTAGAATAAGCAACTCAACGGTTGCACGGTTGTTTTAAGGCGTCCTGGTTTTACTAAGGATAAAGACGTTCAAACCGCCTTTAAACCTGGTGTTTGAAGTGCCTGTTAAATGTGCATGTGACACAAGCTTTACCTTTTGGATTATTAATAGTACAATGTAATTACTAATACCTGCCTTCATAAGGAAAACCGCGTGAAACCAGTTGTTCCCTTGCGTGTGACTTTCCTCTGTGCCTGCCCACTCCCCTCATTTAGGAAGGTCATTCCTTCTGTGCCTCCCTCCCCCTGGTGGAAGTTCCTCTGCCCCCACCACATAAGTGTGACACTATCAAGATAAACACCAGTTCTGTCTTTATACCTTTTTATTCTTCTGTCCTTCTACAGGCTGCCACTATACCATCAACAGGTATAGTAATAAGAATTTAGTCTTTGACAAACTGTTTGTAGTGAATTGCAACCCTTTGCTGCAACATTTACGACATTTCTCTTTGATGGTTGGGAGGATCTCATCCAACTTGGCCTTTAAAATTGTAAGAGCACAGACATAAGCTTCCTGCTTCTTATTTGGGAGGAAAAAGAATACCAGTGGAAGAACTAGATTTCCAACCTGCTCATGGATGTTCCAAAGCTGGCTAAATAGCTTTGGGCAGGGAAGAAAGTTCCATCTGCAAGCCATGTTTTGCATTTCAACAGGTTGTGCAGATCCTGTGAGGTGGCAAACCAAATAATGCTCTCAGGGTCATTTTGGCTGTCATTATGGAGAAGGAATCTCTCCTCATGACACAATAGTTTTTGTTCCTCAGTAGGAATCATTCAATCAATTGATGAAGCACTGACACCTTCAGTGCTCAGAGCATTTCTCTGATCAGTGAGATATCTCTGTAATTCAGAGACGCCACCAACAGTGGCAAGTTGGAGGTCATTTAAATTGAGGAGGACACCATTGACAGCCTCAGTGGTAGTTTGATCTTTGGTGATTAGAATGGCCTGGCAAAGGAACCAGCAGATCAGTTGGTATAAGGGGTCAAAAGGCTTGGGCAGTCATGCCCAGTAGTCAGGCCCTTGAATCTAGTGAGCCCATATGTAGTGAGCCTTGTAGGGCAGCCAACATGATCACATTTATAGTGATGTTGCTGGATTGTTTTTTTCATTGTTACAGTGAAGCTGTGGCCCTTGTGTGACGGATCCAGGTCCAACTAGTCCAACTTACCATTATCCTGCCCTTGAGACTTGTTAGCATTATCTTCCTGTGACAAATCTTCAAGGAGCTTTTCCTCCAGTGAGGCAATTTTATGGGACAACACCTTGTTGTCATCCCGCCAACAAGCCATGATCTTAACACTCTTTTCCTCCCTACTTCTTAATGCCTTGATTTCATAATTGGTCCTGTCCTTCACTTGTTGAAAAATTTCATCAAATCCTACCAACAAGTTCCAAGAATCCCAAGCATAGATTCTTTTTCCTTGTGCAGGAGTCCCTTCTTTGGAAAATTAATTGGATTACAACTCTTCAAAGGCCTCTTTCACTTCCACCAAAGATTCCTCAGGTGCCATCTTGGTAACCTCCAGACTAGCCCAAGCTTCCTTTAGAGAACTTGTAGGAACTTCCTTTCTGGCTGCTGCTGTTTCCACACAAAGTACTCCAAATTTTACTCTTTCAAAAGATAGTAAAGAAGACATAATTTAAAATTAAATGAGGGGAAAGCGTCAAAAATTGACAGTATGTATATTTTATTAAAGTTTAGCTGTTTTTGCTTATATACCATTCAGGGCATATTTGGCTGAAAACTCCTCCGGTTCCTGAATCAACCTATGATTCATGTTATGTGGTCTATGACATTCAATTCATCCAAACCTAGATCTTTACCCAAAAGATCACCAGTAATTCTCAGCCTATGAGAATCAACCTAAAATGAGAAGAAGTCACCTGACTCCATTCATCCTAATGTACCAATTCAGCATGGAGCTTCCTCAGCTCCTGGCGCCAAAACCCTGTGGATATACCCATTCCAAACCCCAGCTATTGATGTTCCAACTGGGAATCAGCTGATCAAACCTAAATCCTTAGACATCATTGTCTTTATTTAGTTATTGTTGCGTTTAATGGCTTTTTTGTTAAAAAACTGCAAAACACTTTGAAACCTGAACAAGGCACCACCATGGCACTTTTAACCCTGATTTTGGGGTTCACTTTTGGTTAACCCTAACCAAACCTCTTAACACAGTCAAGGCATTGAACTACTATAATTAAATCCTCATTAATTATGTCCTCATGTATTTATTAATTAACCCTCCTGGTTAATTAAATTCTTTTGGGACGCCCAGTCCCCAAGATTGTTTTGGCCACTCTTGCCTTAATTTTACTAGTTAGCCTAGCCTAACTAGTCACACATATTCTATTCTTTTATTAAATATAGATTCCAAGTTTCCAGGAATCTTCATCTGCAGAAATCCAGACAAACCTATCTGCATGAAATAAACAGCAAAAACAGAACATCTTTATATTTTGGGGTATTGATTTTGCTAAATACTCAACATTGACTGTAGTACGGTCACACCTTTTAGACAAGCCAGCCCCCCTTTCTTAGTCATTATGGGGTAGCTGGCAGGGTGTGTGGTGGGCACAGCAAAGATGCCATTTTGATTGCAGATAATGTGGACAGTGTATAGATCACAGAGCTCAATTTGCTCATCTGCAGGAGCACCAGGCTCAAGCTCCTGTTCCTCTTCAAGCTATGAGGTGGGATCAGAGTGGTGGTTAAAGTTGAATAAATTTTCCTGGGGATCTGAGGGGGAGTAATAAAAGGAGAGTGGGGAGGGGTTGGGCTTGTTTACTCAGGTTCAGGGGAAGGTGTGGGTGTCTTGGGGGAGCTTTACCCTTACCAGGCTGTTTTTTAGGGATAGTTTTAGCCTTCTTGGCCTTGGGAGGAGTGACCTTGGACTTGAAGGCCTTGGTGGCCTTGGGCGTAGCTTTGGTGGTAGGCTTGGGAGGCATCTAAAAGTGAATTAGTATTCAAATATGGGAAATTTGGGAGTTGTTTTTAAAAAGAAAAATGAGAATGTTTTCAAAACAAAAGTAGTACATTTTTTTACATATAATTGTAGAAAAAGTCTTAAAATACATAATATCAAAATAGCAATGTTTAGTTCTTATTTTAAAATTATTTTTTTATTAATAACACAAGTATGCTAAACTTTGAGTTTTTACTGAAAACTTGCAGTTGAAATGGTGTTTTTGAAGTGACATAATTGAGGTGGCATAGCTCAAAAACATAGTGTTTTTGACCATTTTTCATATTAAATTAAGAAATTTACAGTGGAGCTACCTCACCTGGGCCAAAGAGTAAAACTTGAATTTCTCAAAAACTAGCTTATACAACTGGGGTTAAAGGTACCCAGTTGTTTAGAGGAGATGAAAAAATATATATTCACAAATTTTCATATGTTTTCTTACATTTTTTGCTTAATTGATTGTAGATGTGAAACCATACTTTTGAAAAGTGGAAAGCAAGAATTGCGGTGGGGGAATCAATATAGCATAGCCTGGTGTCATAGGTAATTTCCCTTTATTTTCCCCTATCCATTGTGCGCACCAAATAAATTGGGTGATATGAAACTCAGTGGGATTTGAAGAGACGTAAATTGAAATGGCATAATCACCCCCTTCCATATTAAAAACACTGTTAAAATATTTTTTGTAAGAGAACCCTTATCAACATATACATGTATAATAAAGTTATAAATTACATATAACAAAACTGTTTTTTTTACCCAGCTATGACAATCACTATAAGGACTATCATAGTGGCATCTATTTAAATTGTTCTTAGTATAAGTGTCTTAGATTAATACTATAGGAACATCTTATGGCACTATACAACAGGCTTTATTTTATTTTGGGTATAAGCTTATTCAATTAAAAATAAATAATGTGATTCTAAATGACGTAAAGCCAAGATGGCGTAAACACACCCCACACTACGTGGTTTCCTATGTAAATAAAGTTAGAAAAATAAGATATAATTAATCTGACTTGGAGTGATGGAATTGAGATGGCGTAAATTTGAGATGCTGCATTATAAAGGTATATGTAAATTTTAACTATCTTATCATTTATTTTATTTTTTGTGATCCAAAATCACTAGCGCAAAAAACACCATCTTGAATTAAATTGGAGATGGCGTTTTTTGAGAAGCCATTTTTGAGACGGTGTGTTGTACCCAGTATAGTGGTGCTTGGGAGCTTAATCAACAACTATAGATACTACTAATAAAAACATAATTGTAAATAATAAAATTTATATAAGCGCATATGTGTTTTATTAATAAAATTGAGATTTGGCTTAAAAAGAGTTGAACTGGCCACTTTTTTTAGAGTGTCAAACACAAGTCATTTTCATTTTCAATAGTAAGTTTACTTATAAATTGCCCCTTAAATTGGTGCTTGAGCTAACTGATTTATTAACCAGAGTCAAAATTGAGTGTTTTTAATCTTGGATTTTGGTTTTGAACCCCTAGATTACTGGTAAAAATCAGCTTAAAACCAGTTAAGCCAAAAATACTATTAGATTTGCATATGCGGCAGTTGACTCCCTGGTACTTGACAAAGTGTCAAGTACCAGGGAGTTGACTTCATCACAGTTACCTACAGAAGGATCCTTGATTGATGTGGTGCTCAAGGGTCTAAGAGTAGGTTGGGTGTAGCTGAGTAGCAACTGAGAACACAACAGGACTAGTATCTTCTTACTCAACAGAACCTCTATTTGTGGGTTCTGCAAGTAATCTAAGAATTGAAAGTTGTTGGTTATGTTTGTATGGTATATAATTCTGTTTATTAGGGGTCTCTTGGGGGTCTTTTTATACTTAGAGGGAGGGGAGGGAAAAGAAAGGATGAGTCATGCTGACTAGGGTCTAGACTGTCAGGCACTGAGCTTATTCTTGGGGAGCTGAAACATTTTGGGGGAATATTTGGTGAGAAAGAGGTTAGATTGTGCAAGAAGTGAACATTTAGACATGTGACCTGGAGTCAAGTGGTTGCAGCAATAGTAGGGTTGTCCTTGGGGAATTGAGTGTAGAATAGGGTTTCAGACTACTCTCTTTAGGGTTCATACTTTGGCAAAAAGAGGGGCGGAAGGTTGATATACCAATTTACATAGTGGGCACAAGTGATGGGTCGTTATTGTCAATAGCAAAACCTCTCCCAATTAGTCACTAATTGCCAATAGAAAAATCACTCCAATGGGTCACTCTCTGATACATCTGCGGCTAGCCGCAGGTGCATTGATTAGTCTCTAATTGGAACTGCCCTTATGTGATTTGGAGGGTTACTCTCTGGCATAAAACACAAAAAAGGGCAGCAGTTCCCCTTATACTTTTCCAAACAAAGAGAGAGTCCTACCATGGTAATACTGAGGAGTGGCACCCTGCACCACAATTTGAATATCTGTTATTTCATGAGGGATCTACAGGATCCAGCCAATTATATCTTCATGCAAAATAATGTCATTGTCCACAAAGACAATATTATTAAGGAACATTTGAATTCTAAATAGAATGTTTGTATGCATTAGCCTCCTCAAAGCTCAGACGTAAATCCTATTAATTTTTTGGAATGCTATCAAGCCTAATTTTCCAGAAGGCTCCAAAAAATCTGTAGTGGCTCTAAACTTTGGAGTGGCAAAAGCATGGAAGTCAATCCCTATAGTTTCTCTTGAGAAACTTATTCACTGAGTGCCCAGGAGACTTTCTGTGGTTATCAAAACAAAGGGGGCAACAAAGTACTAAGTACTTGAGAGATTCAATACTGTAAGCTATCTAAATATGATAATAAGGATATATATTTTTGATTTTATTTATTTCTGTATACTTTTTAAAAACTTGTGTAAAATTTTGCGGTCTATATTTTCATACTAGCTTCCCTCATTTTTGATTTGTAAAATATGGCATTATCTTAAAAATACCGATGTCCCATTGCTTATGGGGACTACTTTATGTTCTCTCCAGTTCAGAAGTTTGGGTTTGCTACCGCCAGTTTCAAATTTGATGCTTAATTCAGTTTAACTGACGTCATTTAGTAATTAACCAATCTCAGCAGTACTTTCCATAAACTAGAGACGATCGATCTGTTATTCTGTTCTAGGCCGGTTCAATCTTATTTGACTAGACAGCTCAGAAAGCTACTGGATAGCTATTCTTAGAAGCTGTAACATTTGGATGCAAGAAGGAATTTTGTTACCTGATATTTGATGACCGTGATTCACCTTATATTAAGCACCTGATCTGGTAAAGGAGGCCAATGTTTACTTTTTTAGTTTACTATTTTATTGCATCGATTAATTGGGATTTGGGAATGAAGGGCTTGATGTCTAAACTAAACCTACCAAAGAAGCCGAGGCAGTTGGGATTTTATTGTTAAGCAGCAAGGAGCGGATCATCTCGTGGAATGTTATTTTCATGAACCAAAGGCATTTTAATTTTTAATAAACGCCGCTGGGATCCATGAGCGTGCCTATAATTTTTATTTCGTTGTTGAGGCTTTGCCGCTGATATTACCAGTAACATTGATGTTAATGTTCTAATAAGTGGACTATAAGTTGTTATTTGTGGCTGGCTTGACTTGTGGGCAGTTCTTTACGCCTCAGGATCATGATATTGGTCTTCGCCATGGTATCCCACGCCAAACCCAATACGTCTTATTGAAGTGCTCTCTGAAAGGAAACCGTCCAAAATAGTCGTACATTGAAGGCTGGTGAACATGTACACAATTAACTGAATAGCTGCTTTTTTGTCTAAATCTGATGTCGTTTAATGAGGATTTTTAATGTCCCCAGCAGTGAAAAAGTACATTTTAACTTTAAATTTATTTATATATTGCTAATACTTAGTACCCTCGCTGGAAAGTTTGGCTCAGGGTTTATAGAATCAGTTGCTATACAGCCAAATAGTAATGTTTATTTATATTTTGCGATTGCTTCCAGGGTGGTGAAGTACGGAAATGCCATTTACAGATGGCATGAGAGCTAGGCGTTTAAAAAATACCATAGTAAATCAAACATCTGGATTTGATGTGGATTTATTTATCAGAACGAGGTGCTATTTAATTGCCCACACACCAGTGGAACCGCTAGCTTGCATAAAAAGTGATTGATCTGACACGGATGATGTCATGATAATATGAAGAAAATATCCACACCTGGATCAAGTCAATTTATAAGCAGTGGCTAACTACATCCATAAATACGAGTAGAGGTATAAATATAGACTAAAACTGTAACACCCTGGGAATTATGAAAGCAATCTTCATTTTTTCTTTGTTGGCCTCCGTCCTTGCTCTCGGCCCTTGTCCCAATCCCACCCAGGAAACTTGTTACCGTGGCGGATCAATTTTGTTGCCGTGTACTGGCATGAGCTGCGCACCATGCTGGGTCCCCCAGAATAACGCTACTTGGAGCTGCTTTGAGAAAACTATTACATCTGCTACAACTACTGCATGTCCAGGCTGGTCTGATGTCGTTGATATCACCAACCCCCCTCCAATTGCGCCAACTCTCCTGCAAGACCTACTACCCAACCTTCCCCTGGTGTAAGTGTATGTCCCACTGTCTCTAGGGATACATGCTACAAAGATGGTCAAATGCAATCTCCTTGCAGAGGCTTTGCTTGCCCTCCCTGCTGGCAGCTTAAGAACCAGAAGTGGGCTTGCATTGACGCCGTCAACGGAAACTGTGCATCGAGTGCCGCCATCGATATCCGAAAGCCCCTCACCACTTGCATTCAGACTCAACAAAGAGGAAGCTGATGTTCATTAAAAGGATACAAGCCAATACAGTAGTTTTTAAACCTGTTGAGATAAACGTATATTATTCAGTTTAAAACGCATGAACTCAGTCACAACAAATTTCAACTTGATAGATCTAAATAGAAGATAATTTCATGGAAAATGAGTGCTATTTGGCAAAAATGTCCAATTATACAACAACCTATTCAAACTGGGGACAAATGCTTAACAATTCAACAACAAATGTACCAAACACTAGAACATATGATTTTCAGTCACAGAACACATCTACTATGTTTACTATGTTTTTGGTGAACACATGAAACTCAGTCACAAAAGTTACAAGCTTGATCCAACAACGAGCCCCAATAGCAACTGAAACAGACAACATAAATATCAGATATCAAAACACATGAATGAATCTATAATACTGTTACCAACTTGTCCTAATTAAAAATTTAATCTAGAATACAAAAAGGAAATAAATATTCTGAGTGTCTTTTTTGGGATTAGAATCAATAAAAATATCAAATTTATCCAAACTCATGATCAACAGTGCACATTTATGACCAAAAATAATTAATTTAGAAATCTAAAAATCTAATTTGAAATAAATGGTAGTGACTAAAAGGTTTCATGCTACTATATACGGAGGGATAAAAATTAAAATAAATAAATTATATAGATAAACTGTTTTGATTTTATTTTATTTTTATACCAAAATGGACACATCCCAACAACAGAGCCAATCAGAATGGGTGTACATGTGGTGTCTTTGTGCTTGGCTCAGACCAAACACACCTCAGT
>QTSX02006918.1:0-12485 GCA_014839935.2 Entomophthora muscae
AACATATGGGTCATTATTTTAGAGATTAGGCCATTTTCTAATGCACATGCTGCTCAAGTCGCAGCATAACACAGTTCGATTTTGAAAAAGTAACTAATTACACAATTTATATTTAAAACATTAATAACTCAATGAAAAATTAATATTTTTTCACACTGTAAACTATCAAAATGAAGCTAAGAATCTTATCTTTCTATTGGTGTAAAAATTTTAATATGTATACTATGCTCAATATTAAAGCAAAAGTAATTTAAAAGAGCATAATCCAGATTTTATTATATGATTATATCTAATGATATAAAGTAGATTACTTCAAAGCTAATAAATACTTTTTTTTGAATACACAACAGATGTTTTTTATTTGACGAAATTAAAGATAAGATTGAGAGCTTTATTTTCGCATTTTATTTTATTTAAAAAGCTCAATTCTCTAGGATTTTATGATAGTTTGAAGTTAGGATGTTTTTATCACTGTTTAGATTGATTTTAAGGTTCAAGTGAGCTTCGAACCTCAAATTGAGCATTCATTAAATGGAATTCTTTAATATTTTATCATTTTAAAAATATGCGGAAGAGTTACAATTAACTGAATACATCATTTTAATTGATTTGCATTGATTACAAAGAGGATATGATGTAATAATAATGCTTAGCTGCTTCACATATATCACTTGTGCATGAAAACTGGGTATTTAATTAATTTCTGCAAACATAAATTCAAGTTCAAACTATAATAAAAGCTATCACACCATTTCTTTCAGAATGGTGTCATTTAGCTTGGTATATAAGAGCTAAAGTACCACAAAGCTTCTAATCCAAATAACCCAATTCAAAGACCACATTCTGATCATAACTACTCCATCATTAAGGCACACATCAAAGATCTGACCTAATTACAGATTCAAAATACTACCATGTCCTCAGTTAAATTTACTTCTTCCATGCTACCCTTTTTTTCCTTGGGAGCTTCAACAAAAAGAGAGAGAATTGCAATGTTAAAAAAGGCATTCCTCTTTATTGCTGGTGATGATCTTGATAATTTCATCAAGCACTTCCTTACTCAAACTGAATTTGGGAAAGCTCAGTTCCTGCCAACTATTCAAAATCAAAAAGGCAATGAGTTCATTGAAAACTTAAAGGATCTCATGAAATCTTCTCCCCAAAAACATCTCCCAGCCTTGCGATCTCTGGTTACTTCCAGTTACTCTTTAAAAGAGCTTAATGATATGGGGTTTAATATAACCAAAAGTGAGTTTGAATACTCAAGAAAAATAAATAAAAATAAAAATGTAAGCTTAAACAAAAAAAGCCAAAAAAATAATAACTATTCATTAAAAAAAAGAAATAACTAAAAAAATAATTAAAAAATTGCTGGAAAATTCTTTTGAAACAAGCCAGTTTACAAAAAAAGTGCCTGAAAAAATTTATAAAGATATAGAAAAAGAGATGAGTAATTACTCAACTGAAATTAAATACTCTCTACTTAAAACAAAAAAAGAAATATATGAAAATATGAAAATAAAAAATGAAATTTCAGTTTCAATTTCTACTTACTATAAATTAATCCCTAAAAATATAATAAAAAGTAAAAAACAAACTGATATGTGCAATATTTGTAATTTAAAAAATTCACTAGAAAAAAGAAGGAAGAATGTGAAAGTAAAAACTTACCATTACCAGAATCTATAGACAATGACTTAAAGACTATTAATCAGCACCAAGACTTTTATGTTCATCAAAATTGTGAATATAAAAAAGATATTAATGAACTAGATGATGAGTCTTGTGTTGTAGTTATAGATTATAAAGAAAACTTAAAGGTTGGAGGTGGTCCAATTGAGACCAATAATTGTTTTTATTCAAAAAAACCAATCTCATTATTAGGGTTTGCATTAGTTTTTAAAGAAAACAATAAAATTAAATATGAATATCATGATTTTTTGTCTCAAATATTATCACATGATTCTTTATTTTCAGGTGAATGTCTAATAAGTCTTCTTAAATTAGATAGATTTAAAAAAATAAAAAATATAAAAGTATGGACAGATAATGGAAATCATTTTAGATCATATGAATTTTTATATTACTTATTTAAAGAGGCACCTAAATATATTAAGGGTTCCATAAAATATAACCGTTTTGTTGAATGCCATGGAAAAAGCATTGTTGATGGTCACTTTGGTGTAATATCAAAAATTTTAAAGGAAAAAGAAAATGTACTTTATATTAACAACATTAATGATCTAAAAAATATTTGTGAGAAAGAAGAAAGAAGAAAAGAATTATACAATTCATCTTTAACTGGTTCAATTGTTTCCCAAAAAGCATTTTTTTATATTTATGAAAGGAAATTTAGGCCTATAAAAAGAGAGCTTGAAGTTAAAAATCTGCGCATTAATCTTTCATATTTGATGAAAGATGGGAAGTTATATACTTCACCTTTAACATTTGAAAGCTTCTCAGAATATTCTGAGATATTTTATCATTTGAAATCACGTGATGATACCAGAGAAACAAAAATATCAGAAGATGCTAGTAGTGTATTGGGGCAAGTTCATGAAGTAGGGCAGCTTACTAGAGGGTGTATTTTAAATAGAGTTATCAGTCTTTCAAAAACAACAACCTTTTTTTCTGAAACAAACTAAGAATATTTATGATGAGCCAAAGATAGGGTAATAGCATTTATAGCTTTGGGGCTGCTATTACTCTCCCATGCAACTCATCATAAATATTTTTGGTTTGTAGTAGCACTTAAGATATTTTCAGTAGTACTATAAGTTGCAATTTTCAATTATAAAATCAATGAATTATTTTTTAAAAAATCACCCAAGCCCAAGATCAATTAAATATTTGGGATTGATTGTATTTTACTCTTTCTGAATAATTTGAATATGAATAATGTGATTAAGTTATAAAATAACCAATCTGGCGCCTAGGCATAACAAGAAAAATAATGTCCCAGATGTTTTTTATTTGACGAAATTAAAGATAAGATTGAGAGCTTTATTTTCGCATTTTATTTTATTTAAAAAGCTCAATTCTCTAGGATTTTATGATAGTTTGAAGTTAGGATGTTTTTATCACTGTTTAGATTGATTTTAAGGTTCAAGTGAGCTTCGAACCTCAAATTGAGCATTCATTAAATGGAATTCTTTAATATTTTATCATTTTAAAAATATGCGGAAGAGTTACAATTAACTGAATACATCATTTTAATTGATTTGCATTGATTACAAAGAGGATATGATGTAATAATAATGCTTAGCTGCTTCACATATATCACTTGTGCATGAAAACTGGGTATTTAATTAATTTCTGCAAACATAAATTCAAGTTCAAACTATAATAAAAGCTATCACACCATTTCTTTCAGAATGGTGTCATTTAGCTTGGTATATAAGAGCTAAAGTACCACAAAGCTTCTAATCCAAATAACCCAATTCAAAGACCACATTCTGATCATAACTACTCCATCATTAAGGCACACATCAAAGATCTGACCTAATTACAGATTCAAAATACTACCATGTCCTCAGTTAAATTTACTTCTTCCATGCTACCCTTTTTTTCCTTGGGAGCTTCAACAAAAAGAGAGAGAATTGCAATGTTAAAAAAGGCATTCCTCTTTATTGCTGGTGATGATCTTGATAATTTCATCAAGCACTTCCTTACTCAAACTGAATTTGGGAAAGCTCAGTTCCTGCCAACTATTCAAAATCAAAAAGGCAATGAGTTCATTGAAAACTTAAAGGATCTCATGAAATCTTCTCCCCAAAAACATCTCCCAGCCTTGCGATCTCTGGTTACTTCCAGTTACTCTTTAAAAGAGCTTAATGATATGGGGTTTAATATAACCAAAAGTGAGTTTGAATACTCAAGAAAAATAAATAAAAATAAAAATGTAAGCTTAAACAAAAAAAGCCAAAAAAATAATAACTATTCATTAAAAAAAGAAATAACTAAAAAAATAATTAAAAAATTGCTGGAAAATTCTTTTGAAACAAGCCAGTTTACAAAAAAAGTGCCTGAAAAAATTTATAAAGATATAGAAAAAGAGATGAGTAATTACTCAACTGAAATTAAATACTCTCTACTTAAAACAAAAAAAGAAATATATGAAAATATGAAAATAAAAAATGAAATTTCAGTTTCAATTTCTACTTACTATAAATTAATCCCTAAAAATATAATAAAAAGTAAAAAACAAACTGATATGTGCAATATTTGTAATTTAAAAAATTCACTAGAAAAAAGAAGGAAGAATGTGAAAGTAAAAACTTACCATTACCAGAATCTATAGACAATGACTTAAAGACTATTAATCAGCACCAAGACTTTTATGTTCATCAAAATTGTGAATATAAAAAAGATATTAATGAACTAGATGATGAGTCTTGTGTTGTAGTTATAGATTATAAAGAAAACTTAAAGGTTGGAGGTGGTCCAATTGAGACCAATAATTGTTTTTATTCAAAAAAACCAATCTCATTATTAGGGTTTGCATTAGTTTTTAAAGAAAACAATAAAATTAAATATGAATATCATGATTTTTTGTCTCAAATATTATCACATGATTCTTTATTTTCAGGTGAATGTCTAATAAGTCTTCTTAAATTAGATAGATTTAAAAAAATAAAAAATATAAAAGTATGGACAGATAATGGAAATCATTTTAGATCATATGAATTTTTATATTACTTATTTAAAGAGGCACCTAAATATATTAAGGGTTCCATAAAATATAACCGTTTTGTTGAATGCCATGGAAAAAGCATTGTTGATGGTCACTTTGGTGTAATATCAAAAATTTTAAAGGAAAAAGAAAATGTACTTTATATTAACAACATTAATGATCTAAAAAATATTTGTGAGAAAGAAGAAAGAAGAAAAGAATTATACAATTCATCTTTAACTGGTTCAATTGTTTCCCAAAAAGCATTTTTTTATATTTATGAAAGGAAATTTAGGCCTATAAAAAGAGAGCTTGAAGTTAAAAATCTGCGCATTAATCTTTCATATTTGATGAAAGATGGGAAGTTATATACTTCACCTTTAACATTTGAAAGCTTCTCAGAATATTCTGAGATATTTTATCATTTGAAATCACGTGATGATACCAGAGAAACAAAAATATCAGAAGATGCTAGTAGTGTATTGGGGCAAGTTCATGAAGTAGGGCAGCTTACTAGAGGGTGTATTTTAAATAGAGTTATCAGTCTTTCAAAAACAACAACCTTTTTTTCTGAAACAAACTAAGAATATTTATGATGAGCCAAAGATAGGGTAATAGCATTTATAGCTTTGGGGCTGCTATTACTCTCCCATGCAACTCATCATAAATATTTTTGGTTTGTAGTAGCACTTAAGATATTTTCAGTAGTACTATAAGTTGCAATTTTCAATTATAAAATCAATGAATTATTTTTTAAAAAATCACCCAAGCCCAAGATCAATTAAATATTTGGGATTGATTGTATTTTACTCTTTCTGAATAATTTGAATATGAATAATGTGATTAAGTTATAAAATAACCAATCTGGCGCCTAGGCATAACAAGAAAAATAATGTCCCATATATACAAGCGAGTCTGCTGTAGTGTCAGCTCGAGTGCATTCAAGCCGTAAGGGATCAAATTGAATTGAATTTTCGATATCATTTAAATTTAAAGTTGATAGCCAAGTCAAAAGCTTGATTTGTCCCATCTTTACATACAACCCCTTACAAGTAGGGCTACGTCGGATTTCAAGAGAATCTTCTTTGAGAAGATTTTCTCGGAATCGTTGCCTTCTTCACCCAAGTGTGGATGAGAAAGTTCAGATTTTTTATTTTAAAATAAAATTTATACTTTTTTTACTTTCTTTATTTTAAAAATTAAAATAGTCAAATTCAAAATTTAATTTTTTTTTTGAAAATAAATTTTATTAAGAAATATGAATATATATCTCAAAATCCGGAAAGCAAAAAGCCTTTCATTAACTTTTCTTAGTGATTTTGGATTCCCCTACACGGGGGGAATCCGAAAAAAGAGGGCAGGGCAGGGAAGACAGGACGATTACAGCATTTGCTGTAATCGTCCCTCTTTGGGCCGCTGCAGCCCTACTTACAAGCATCATTGAAAGCATAAGGGTTGAATTTGGTAGAGTGAGGTCTAAATTATATAGAATGAGAATATAAGCCACTCAGACTTTAATAAATATGAATTTGATTTATTGATTTTTAAATCTTGACTCAACTATTACAGCCATTGCAAAGTGGCTTATTGTCAGGGACCCACTTGAAAGCAAATAAATCCCCAATCTTGTGGGCCAAGGCCCCTAAATTTAGCCCTGCAATAACTGAACCAATAGGAACCGTAACCATTGCAAGATGACTGAAATGACCTAGATAGGCAAATCTCCCCATCAGGGAGCTAAACCTTCCTAGGAGATAATACCCTACTAGGTATATTATCAGGTAGAAGGACATGTTGGGTCAAACCAGGGAGATCTCAGCTTCAGGAGGCTTAGGTGTGGAACAGCTATAGTTGAATTTTTCATCCTAATGTCCAGAAGGGTATTTAAACCAACCATGAGCCAGAAACTCCTCTTGGTGAGAATCCTCTGGGGAAGAGTTGCGCCAGTCAGTGGTACGGGTTGACCCTTCAAGGGAAAGGACAACAGGAAGAAGAGAGAATAGAAACCAGAACAGGAAATAGTTTTCCTTCATGGTCCTAAGAGAATATCAAAGTAGAAATGTGTTCAAGATGGAATAGAAAAATAATCTTTATTGTTGGAACAAGAGTAAAAAATGATTAAAGCTTGCTTAAATATTGCTTAGGAAGATAAAAATAAAATAGAGGGTGAAAATGGAAGCAGAGGGTGAAAAACCCAAGTTTTTTCAAGAATGTCAGGGATCCAACCTGAGGGGGTACCTGAGAACTTGCGGGCGGTTGGCCTGCGGGCCCAGAAGGGAGAGCCCACCACAATATTGGGGCTAACTTTACAATATAAGATAACAATTTTCCAAGTATTGCCCAAGGTCCGCTTGTAGGCACCATGGAATCAATCAACCCAGTGAGGGTGATATACATCACTCCAAATATTTGGGTGGAGGTGGATTCATCAGTGGCAACAGAATCTTGCGGGCAGTCGGGCCGCGGGGTGTGGGGCGGTGACATTGAAACTAAATATGCGGGCAGGAAATTGTACTTGTCTCGGTATAGCAGAGGAGGTATGGTGATTTTGACGCCTTCTCTGTACACGGTTTCAGTCTCTCTGGTTCTAGCTTCAGGGTTGTGGATAAGGATCTCCTCCAGAGTAAACTCCAAATACGCCAGGTTGGGTGGGTACTCTGTAAAATGTACTGGGCTGAAAGGAGCTCCTGGTGGACAGTAAAATTTGGGCGGCTGGTCCGCGGTTTCTAGGGGTATGTGAGCACGGGAAACAGGGCCGCAAGGAGTAGACTGGAGATTAAATAAAACTAATAACAAGTATGGTATGATCTGGTTGAACCAAAGGTTCATGTCACTTTATTGTAAGGATGGCAATGGGCATCTTCCTGGTGGCCCAGGGTATAAGTATGCCCATCTGTCAAGGCAAAACTTTCAAAGATTTTCATGGCCCGGGTTTCCCCATCTACTAGGTCTTCACAGCCCTTGGTGGCAACAATCGCGGGGGTTATTTCATTGGCAGACTTGCAACTAGAGCATTCCAATTCCTTAACCAGGTCACAGGACAGGTCATCTCTGGGTAGCACATTTCTTATAGAAGGTATCTTTGTTTCTTCTTCTGTAGTGGCCCAGGTTATTCTGGGGTCTGTGGCTAACCCGGCCTGTTGATTGGTTGGGTTAACAGGAACCCCTAGCGCGGGAGGCATCATTGTAGGCAAACTTGGCTCATCAAACTTCAGGGGATTCTCCGAAGTCAAATCCAATCCTGATTTGAACCCTGAAAACTGTGGGCGGCTGGGCGGCTGGCCCTGTGGGCTGGCAGCCTGCGAGAGGCCAGGGTTTGACTCCCATGGTTGAGGCCTTTTGGTTATCATAGTTGACAGGAGCTTGTCACTTGTGACAAAGAAGAAACCTTGGAGAGGTGTCTCATAATTGAATTCTTCACCTGATTGGTAAATGCAGTCACAGCAAAGCAGAAACAGAAGTAACAGAGGAAACAGAACCACTTTCTGAGAAGCCCAGACATGATAGAGAGAAGTTACTGGTGGTTTAGTGTAATAGTACATGAGTAAACCCATGGCTTAGTTGCCTGGTTTACATACAAAAACTGCTGATGCTGTAGCCAATCCTCTTTCAAGCAGTGGATGATGTTTCTGTTGATGGTACTAATATTTAACACTTTAGGAACAGGATCAAAAGTGAAAACCAAATGAATGAGATCAAGATAAATAGGTAAAGTAAGTTGATAGTTTGGTTTAAGGCTAACATTGGGCTTGTTCTTAGGGTTCTGGGTTCAATCCCCGTCCTGGATGTTATTTACAACAATTGATTGAATTTTAAGTCCTTTGTTGGTTTCTGATTGTGATAAAACTGGTATAATTGAACTTTTTGTTGCAACTGAGTTTCCCTCCTTGCCTGCCAACATATCTCACAATACACAGGGGGTGCTCAATGAGCTGCCTCTTGACGTATCTAACAACATGGATCAATCTGATGGCAATATTGAATTGCAGGCACTTTCTCCTAATTAGGAGTGCTACCAATTTGACTTGTTGATCCCACACAAGCTATTCCTCAGCTTCAAAACTTACATGGAACACGCCACTATGTCACCCCCTTTGGCCTTGTGGCTTTCCCCATATAGTATATTAGTCACAATATTCTACAATAAAATACATCTTATTTTATTCATTCTTGTCCTTTCTATTGGACTGTTGTCTTCCCTAATCAAATACTGAACTCTAATTGGTTCAGTTACAAAATGTTACCAATTAAGGAAATATTGTTATATTCAGGAGATAAATCCCTGACACTTATATGTGTAGCTTATCCAACTTTGGACTGAGTGGATTAAAGTTTGAAGAGAAGTACCAGATTATTTAAGATCCTTTTATATGATTGGATGTTTAAGCTCTGCTGAGGATTGAAGTGACCAAACAAAAGAGAGCTTGGTAAATCCAAAGAGAAAATTTGGTACTTAATAAAAAATTGGTCAGATTAAAAAGATAATTTAAATTATATTGTAATAGTGGTTCACAAATATCAGATATTTAAGATAATACGGTAGGTTTTATTACAGCTGGGCTTGGGTTTAAATATAGCACATGTGTGATTATTTCAATAATAGATATATGATAAATATTCAAATTTTCTAGTTTTCTCATCTTAAGATACACATTTTATGGTTTCAAATGTGCTCCATTGATTATATGACAGGATCTGTATAAAACCCATACATCACTGGGAACTTAACTAATATGAGTCTGGGTAGCTGTCTGAAGAAGTCTGTTAGTTGGAACATGACTGGCCATACAATCATTATGAGTCTAGCAAATTTGGTGATAGAATTAAGGTGGCCAAAGGAGCTCCCCATATACCCCAAGAGATAGTATATGGAAATGAGAGACAACAGAACAGTATTGGAATACAGGTTCAGGCTGAGATTCTCAAAATAGACTTGGACATGTGTGAAGGCAGAGAATGTATCATAATCTATATTGGGTTATTGATGGTACTTGTTGGAATATGCTTACAGGATCTCCCATCAGAGAGGACAAGAAAACCAGAAGCATGAGCTTTTTCTTCTGGTATGGGTGATATGATTTGATTTAATCTAAAAGTATAGATTTTAGGCTCAATGATAGCACAAGGCTATCACTAAAATTTATTGTTTATTTTATACTTGGATGGTGTGGCAAATGATGGATGACCCCAAATATTTTTAGATTTCAAACATTATCCAGAATAATGTTTTATAAAATGGTAAGACTTATGCTAATTGCTGATTGGCTTGGTGTTTGGAATATAGTTGATATGTTGGGTGATATAGACTTAAGTTCTGGGCCCTGGGGATCCTGGTCTAGGCCCTTGGCATTTTGTTTCTCTGTTTGTGGTTTCTGATAGGATTTTGGGTCCTCTCCAAGTGGTTTCAAGTTTGGCTGCTGTTCTCTCAGTTTTGGCTCTGTTTTAAGAATTCTCTAAAGTTTATTAGGATTTTGTTTTTGAGTGTTAAGTTCTAATTCTAAATATAGGTTTGAAGAATGATCCAAAGGCTGAATAATAATACACCCTGGATCATGGCTTGTGGTGTTGGATTGGATTATCTTATGTTGTGGTGCTCTAGTAAGGTGTAGATAATTACATATAATGTTCAGCATTTCAGGAGGAATCCTAACACTACCCTTGCTGAGGTTTCTGTCTCATAGGCCTTGTGTAAGCCTGAAATTACAACAATGAGAACAAGAAAGATTCAGTTGGGACAGGAATAAGAAACCAAATCTACCACCCAGGTATCAGTTTATTAATTTCAACTTCTTTTATAAGAGGACCCAAAGAGATAAATTAGTCAATGAATTAGGAGGCACATCTGAGTTGATTTTGGCCCCTGGGATCCCAGAACATCTTTCAGGGTTCACTCTTCCATGATAAATTCCTTGAGTAAGCACCCTGAAATTCAGACTCTTAAACAAAATACTGATTCAGATAAAAAATAAAGCTCATAAACATTTTATGAAGCATCTAGATTAAAAGTGTAAAGTCACTTCCCCCTTTAGCCCTGGATAAGACAATCTTCCCGCGCCGCACAAAAAAATCTGCTCAGAAGCCAGCCAAGCCCCTCAATTCCCTTGAAGATTTAGCCCACACAATTGATGAGAGATTTGTGTTGGCGTACCCTTCTCAAGTGGCAAATAATGGCACTTTGGACTCTGTCCCCACTTGGAAGGAATCCCTAATTAATTTGGATTACCTTCTGGCTTGGGCTTGACCACATTTAAAATTAATTAAGTCCAAACAACCAGGTCGCGCTACTGCTAAACCATCAAATTTCAATCCAACTGGATTGAATGCTGATTTAATTCATTCCAGTAATGCCAGCCAATCAGAGTTGAAGCCGGAAATTATTGCAAAACCCTCCAACTCAATGGATAATCCCTCACAAAATTTCTATTCTGGCCAATCAGACCCATTTCCTGGGTCAGGTGACCTTTCAAATTTGAAGCCTGTCTCTTAAAGCAAGACAGGGGAATTTTGGTCCCCTGCTTGCTCATTCTTTTCAAATTAAAGTTTAAAGCTTTCTCTATTAGAATTTTGGTTTTTTGGGTCTCCTATCTTGCCCTACAATTCTCTAAGATTTTTAGTAAAAGTTTCTCCTTTCCTTACCTTCCCATTGCCTCCCAGGCCCTTCTGCCTCTTCCCGAAGTGCTTATATGCGTTGTAAACGTCAAGGTTGAAGCTTTCCTCTTCTGCTTTGAAGAGAACAATTTGATTTTAAAAATTAGTATTGAATTTAATATATTTACCTATTTTAAGTTTAATTTTGTGCTTGATTTGCTTTTGCTTGCACTTGGGCCTTATATACACTTTGTAAAGTTTTCATATATGCTTTTGAAATCATTTAAACCGTGGTTGCCGTTCTCTATTCTTCACTGGTGTTTAAGAGTCCTTCTGTTTGCTCCTGAGCCTTCTGTTTTAAATTTAAGGGTTAAAACAACAAAATTATCTGCATTTTGCTGGGCTTCTCTTCCAAATTCCAAAAATGTTAGTCCCTCTGGCCAAGTTTGTGGCTTTTACCTTGGCACCAGCTCTGGTGATGATTTGGTCTACCTCTCCAGATCTTTGGGGACGTATTGCTGATTTGTTCCTCTGTGTTGGTGCAAACCCTGATCAGCTCTTAAATATGCTCAAAGATATCTCTGCACACACTCAGGGTATATAAATCACTAGTGAGAATGTGGTGAGGAGCCTGACCTGCAATGATCTTGACCTCTCTACTGCCAAAACAGTCTCTGCTACACCCCTCAGTCTGGGACACCCCACACTCCTTCCCTCTGAGGACCTGCCCGTCCTGGTTTCAGAGGAAGGCTTGGGCACCCCAGAGCTCACTCCTAAGCATGAATCCTGGTTGCTTAGCAGAATGATCTTAATGGGTCTGAATTCTTACTTTCCCCGGGTGTCTGCCACGTCCTCCCTATGGACACCCCTTTGAGCGGCCATGCCAGTCCTATACTGGATGGAGTCCTGGTGGATCCTCCCTCAAGGATGGGAGCCAAACTTAGTTAGTTTAGCCCCTCTCTCTCACAAAAAGCAACACTTGAATCAGATCAAAACAGGTACAACACACCATCTCAAAAACGCTATTGCAAAATATGCCATCTCAAATTTAATCCAAGATGGCGTTTTTTGCGTTAGTGATTTGGAATCACAAAGAAAAGAAAAGAAAATAAATAATAAAATATCTTGCAACAGTGCTTTTTTAGCAGAGTTACAAGGGGAAAATATTTGGAAACTAAATGATATTCTTTATTGAGAGATAACAGTTATATAGTTATTGTGAATT
>QTSX02006919.1:0-12428 GCA_014839935.2 Entomophthora muscae
TTTTTTGTTTGACATTTATTTATTAACCAAAAATATTTAAATTAATTGAATCCTGAATCTTGCGTGACTTGGATTTTGTTTAAATCTGAAATGATTTCATTTAAATCTGAGGTATTTTTGGTTGTTGCCATAGCTTTTAAAACTACTGTACCAAACCTGCCACAGTGCCACCCCCTGCTGGATCTGTGGCTTCCCAATATAGTATATTAACTACATTATTTTCTAATAAAAGATCATATTATTCCTATTATTCTCCTTTATAATGGACTGTTGTCTTTCCCAATATAAACACTGAACTATAATTGGTTCTTTTGTAACAGCAACTTACTTGTTTTTTATGTAAGTTAGAGGATGTTTGTAACAGTCTCACATCTCAAAGTTGAGTTTTTCCTTTTCTTTCCCTAAATTTCCCTTTAACCTGTCTAAGTTCAAATTCATATCAATCATGTAAGTCACACCCTATTTCTATTACTGTTTTTTCAATCAATAAAGTCCCTTATTTTATCTTATATCCAATTTAAAATCTTGTTTTAGTTTTACCATGAAATTGCCTAAGCCTCTTAATAAAAAGCCTCCTGTGTGAGAATTGGGGGCAGATTAGAAAGAAAAAACCTTGCTCTCAACCATGATTAAAATCATGGTTTTAGCAGCAACCAAAATGTTGTTACCAACAATTATAGGAAGACCACCAGGGGAGAGAATTAGCTGAAACACTAAAGTAACAAGTGAATTTTTAATGTCCAAAGTTACTAACAAACTTAAAACTTTATTAGCTTATAGAATAATAAAGCAAGAACTTTTTACAGCTCTTGTGTCAATTTAAGGAAGTAAATGGGGTGAAGTTGAAGTTTGAATGTCCCAAAAAAATCATCTAATGATATGAAGGTGTATGAGTGAAATTCTTGAGGCAGGGAAATTTGAACAAATTTTGGATGAATAAAGTCAAAGGGAGGCTGGCTCAACTAAAATTGAGAAATCAGTATTGGATTTAAATAACACTTCTCCCAACTGCTCTTGAACATGATATTTAATTGAGGTTGTCTCTTTGATGGGTATTGTGGTGGTATCTTCATAATAATTTCATAAGTAATACTGTGGGGGCTTTTATTGGTCTTTTTTAGTAAATATTTAGATAAATATTTAGGTGCATTTTGTTAGAATCCCCCAAGCCTTTGGTGAGGATTGTAGTAAAAGCCTAAGGGGAGGTATAACTTTAAACCTTGGGTATAAGTGGCTGGTTTAGTTCTGCCTATTTGGTCTCTGTTTATCATCAGTGTCCTTGAGAATAAGACCTGATGCCAGTTCTGATTTTCTTTCTTATTTTAAAAGCCACTGATATAAATCAGATCTGGACAGTGATATACTAATTTACTTTCCTCTGAGAATCTACTTTCCAAGGAGAAGGATCAATAAAACTCTGCACCTTCTGCGGTACCTACTCCTCTTGTGTTGCATCCTCTAGTCACATCCTTTCTTTTTAAGTTATTTGGGGGACTACTTCTTCCTTGGTTTCATCAAATCTCTTCTAGGCCAGTACTAAATCCTTGAGGATTTATTTAATATGGGAATAATTTATACACCAGTAGGATCATTAGTAAAAGGTTTGATTTCTTCAGCCTTGGCTCAATGGATTTGAAATATCTTTCCCAGCAAATGGATTCATGACACTTACAATATAGCATTGAAAGAGCATGTGATGTAAGTAACTTTTTTATAGCTTGTATTCAATTATCATATGGTAACTTTGGATAAGGCTCATCAATTCAGATTGTCTTCTTAATATATGCTGCTGTATCTTGAATTCCCTAGTGTCATAACTGTGATGAAAGCTGAAGTTAATAAAAGAAAGGAGGTTAAACTGGCTTAATATAATCTTTATTGAAGAAGATAAAGGGTTTTATACACTGTAATAGGCCATCAGGGGGTGGCATGCAAAGAGGGTTTCTTAAGATTGATCTTTAATAACATGTGACTTAGACAATTTGCACACTATAGGTTAGCAACCAGCTATGGTAATCAATGGGGTCATGTCTTGGTGGTGTGTATAAGTATTTGCCTAAATTAGGCAGCGGGTTGAGTTGAGAAAAGAATTGTGTTTATGTCCAATCCATTAAACTTTATCTTTTTGCAGCACTAGGGATTTATGGTTGGTTAGCACTTTGAATATTTGTGAGTTTTTATAGATATAAATGTCATTTAATTAGACAATGAATCATAGTATTATAAAATTTATCATTACCCCCTCTCAGGAAAACAATTGCCTGAGAAAAACCACAATAGAAAAATAATTGGTGACACCTGTGAGAGAGGGGGGCTAAACTAACTAAGTTTGTCTCCCACCCTGGTGAGACAAACCACCAGGATGCCGCTCAGTGAATCACTGGGACAGCCACTCTAAGAGGGAAAAAACCAGAGACAGTTGGGGGAAGTAGGCGTTCAGTCCCATCAACACAAGGCTGATGATCAACCAAGGAGCACAAGAGAGAACAAGAGTCAGAACTGCATTTTCCTGCAGAGGGACAGATTCATTGCTCTCCTGCAGAGGGGGGGAGAATGACGTGCTCCCTTCACAGCAGAAGCGGGCAAAAGGAGATTGGCAGAGTGCAAATCTAGGTTGTCACAGGTCAGACTCTTGACTAACGCCTCCCCCAAAACAAGGAGGGTGGCTGGAAGGTGTAGGGGACTGGAAGAGTCATTGCCCAAAAGGTGTGCAGAAGAGGAGAGTTGACCCCAAAGATCTGGGGAGGTCAACCAAAGCATCAATAAAAACAGACCTAGAGAAAACATCAACAAATTTAATGACAGGGCGTAGCATTAGTGCAGTCTCCAGAAAATTTGGAATCCAAAGGTAATATTTCTGAGCCTTCTTGTTGTAAAAATTAGGTAAATCTGAGTAGCCACAAGCAAACTCAAGTAGAAATGAATCAATAAGTTTTGGTGGCCTTGTGGATAGCCTTGGATGTCTTTAACTGCACTAATATCAAGAGCAAGTTAAAAATCAAGCAAAAACAGTGAAAATTCAATATAAAAGTAAGTATTTATACCAATTATTAACTTGAATTTCAAGTTTGAACTGTATTTTTGAAAGCATACATGCTTAATACAACTACTATAAACTAACACCTCACCTGGGTGTTTTGGGATAGCTGCCAGGCTCAAACAGAGCCAAAGGAAGGTAAGATGTATTAAGAAAATGACTAACACTTTTAGAAAATTACAAGTGAACTCAAACTCTGAGTTTGGAAATTTGATAAGATAGAAAAAGTGTAGCAACAGACTATAAACTTATATGAAATAAGAGAATCAACAAGCAGGGGACTGTAATACCCAGATAATGTAGGTACTACTTGAAGAAGGTATAGCAGAAGATTAGAGAACTGGAAATCAGTCAAGGCAGTGACAATTGGATAGATGGTCATCAACCATCAGAAGACCTTGGCGTGGATGCTGTATCTCCCAAAGCTCCCTGAAAAGTAGGTCAGCACATAGTACAGGGAGTTGTACACCGCAATGGACAGGGTGGAGTGTGGAGACACTAGGAGAGGCCAGGAACCAGTGTTGGAAGAGTTGAGTTGCCCAGGATCATATTGGTAGTCATGACCTAGCCCTTTTGGTGGAGGTCCAAAGAACTCTGGCCCCTGTTGATATCCTCCAATTCCAAGGCAAGCTGTAAGCACAGCTGTGAAGATGAGGTGATTCATCTTCCTTGGATTAGAGGTGGTTGGGTGGGAAAAAAAAGTTAAAGTTGACTTAAAGGTGTTAAGTAGGATTAGCTTTATATAGGGTATTAAACTAAATAATAGTACAAGCTATTACTGAGAAGGGATCATTTATTTATAGTGCATTTACCTGTGCAAAGATTTACAATTGGGAGTGAAAAGCAGGAGATGGGGGATCCCAAAATTTTGGAAGGTAGGAATGGCAGTTGGGGTTTAGGAAGGTGGCCAAACTCTTGTTCTTCTGTTATCTGTGGCTGGTTTGGATATTCTTGGGTTGAGCCAATAATCTTCTGTTGACCTGGGCCTAGGTGAAGGATGGGATTCAAACTGTTGTCATGGTCTATGTTGGTCTCAGGAAGTTTGACTTGGCTGAAGTTTGGCTCTGACCATGTGGTCTGGGCTCCAGATTTCCATTGGTTGATGGTAGAATTGTTTTTAAAATTTGGATCCATAATTTTCCCTTCTTCTAAAAGGGTGGCATTCTTCTGGAATTTTTGCCCTACAGCCAGGGACTTTTCTGATTTGCTGTATGGAATGAAGCCTTCTGATTGGCTGGAGAGTGGGGACTGGGGGCCTGGGTGGTTGGCTGAGACCCAGGGGGCAGGCAACTGGCTGGCAGCAGGCCCGCTGGCAGCTGGCAGCTGGCTGGAAGGAGGCCCACTGGTGACTGGCTGGGCAAGTGGGTGGCTGGGTGCTGGGGGTTGGCAGCAGGCACCTGCCCAGATGATAAATTGATCTGGTGCCAATCAAGTTTCCTTTTGATTTCTATTTTATTTTTATTTCCACCAATTAAAGGGGGGAACCCCTTATTAAATTGTAAATCCCTCACGGGGAGATCCCCTATATTTCCCCAGCATGAAACCTCAGTGAGGATTTGGTATATGTCAGGAATATTCCTAACAGGGACTGAAAGTCCCCTTACTAAGTTAAAAAGGGGGATTGTTGCAAATTGTGAGTCACATGACCACCTGACTAGAATCCAATTGGCTAGGAAAGAAATTTTGCTGGCTCAAGCCAGGGGGACTGGGGGGTTTCATAATAATTTCTGAGGTACCATCTGATTGACTGGTGTTGGTTCTAGACATTTTTGAATCATTTGAATTTGTGGATGTTGATGTGGCATCACCTGATTGGCTACTTCTAATTTTTTTTCAAAGGCAGGCAACATCAAGCCATTAAGTAGTCCAAATTAACCAGTGTTTCTTCCAAGGGGGAGCAACAAAGGCTGGATGATCTGCAGGGTAATCTAACACAAATCTTTTGTCTATGGTGTGTGCTAAATCCTCTAAAGAATTAAGCAGCTTGGCTGGCATTTGGGAGCTTTTCTTAGTGCAATGTGAGAAAATAGTGTGATCCAAAGCCAAAGGGGGCAGTGAATTTACAGCACCCTTATCAGGCGCCCATGCTGCACAGGAATAAAAATTGAACCCTAAGCAAAAAATTACCTGGACAAGCCACATGATTAACATGACTGTTGGAAATTGCGCCATTAATGCTATTTTGATATGGCCTTCAAATAATGATATGTGCAAATATTTGGTAGTTTTTGCTTTTGACTTTGGGATTTCCCTGCCTTCCTTAAATGAGTCAAAATCAATGTTTACCCATTCCAGAATATCCTACCTGTCTTTGACTGATCCTGGTATGAGTTCAACCCAATGTGACTCCCTCTGTCATTCTGTCTACCTATTGAGTGACCATTGACACTTGTCTATTATTTAAGTAGAATCATTTCTCCTAATAAAGACAATTTATCCACATTTGTGTTAGCTTTTGTATTCTTCAAGCTTTTTCTTTTCCTTTTTACCAAAAGGAAATCCTCTTCTTGTATTCCAGGAAATTAAGGTATGTGTCCTTAATTTTGCCCTGAAGGCTAACTCAAGGCTAGCTTCAAACCTCAAATCTTTTGCTATAAAGATTTCCTGCTGTGTTCTCCTGGATGCTGTCTCCTTGAGCCAAACACAACAAAATGGTGCTCACTACAGGAGCTGCAAGCCCCTTGGTTACTCTGTTCCCCGCGCCTTCTCTGATCCTTCTCCCTTTGTCACTGAAGTACCTGAGCCTCCCAAAGTTTTGAGTCCCCTGCTTGAAGATGATATTACCAACTCCCCCACTATGCCTATGGTAATGGTGTTGTTGCCCAGGCCTGTGTGGCCCCCCTCCCAGCTTTCTCTCTCAACTATGAACAAGCTGGCACTGTTGCATGCTCCCTCTTCCATACTGACCCAGTAGCCATGCATACCATTTCTGGTATCTGCCCTGACTATGCTTTTGAGGAACTGTACTTCTTCTTGCTGAATTTTGGTCTCCCCCCACTCTAATGGAATCCATGGAAACTATTGGCGTGCTGTTAAACCAATTTATTCAGCCTGCTGTAATACCTAGAAATGATGGGCACCACTTGGAGTATGTATGATAGCAAATTAGCAAACTGGAAGCCTGTCAGGGCGGTGATTATGGGATACACTATCATTAGCCAATGGAAGACCTTGGCGTGTATGTTGAATCTTCCAAAGCTCCCAGCAAAGTAGGTAAGGATGTAGTAGGCAGACGTATACATGGCAATGGAGAGTATCAAATGGGGAGACACCAGGGGCAGCCAGGGTCCAGTATTGGAAGAGTTCAGTTGGCCAGGATCATAGTAGGGGTAATGACGTAGTCCATCAGGAGATGACCCAAAGAACTCTGGACCTGATTGGTAGCCTCCAATCCCAAGGCAAGCTGTGAGCACAGCTGTGAAGATGAGGTGGTTCATCTTCCTTGGATTGGAGGGTTGGCAGGGGCTGATTGGTAGCTTTAACTTGTTAAAGGTAAGTTGAATTTCACTTTTATTGAGGGTATTAATCTCAATAATAGCACAAGCTATTACTGAGAGGGGATCCTTTATTTATAGTGTTCCCCCACTTGCAAAGTTTTGCAAGTGGGGGTAAAAGCAGGAGACTGGAGACCCCAGAAGTTTGGTCAAGGGAATTGGGAATGATGTTTGAAAGGATGGCCAGACCCTTGTTCCTGGGCAATCTGTTGGGGTTTTAGACAATTCTGCTTGGAGCCAATCATTTCCCCTGGGTAGGTGGTCAGGTGGTGGTGGCAACTCTTGGAACTAACCAAATCTATTTTTGGTTTGGGGAGGTCAGTTTGGCTGGAGTCTAGGCCTAGATGAGTGTTGTAGTCCACCAGATTCTATTGACTGTGGGTTATGTTATTTTAACTTTGAAACTAAAATTTTCCTTTCTTCTAAAGTTCCAGAATTGGAATTGGTTTTTGAATTCTGGATTTGCCCTTCTTCCTTAGCATAAGAATTATTCTCAAAGTTTTCCTTGTTATAAGGGACTTTTCTGATTGCTGGCTGGCATGGTGGGTTCTAGTTGGCTGGGGAGTGGGCCCTGGGGTCTGGGTGGGTTACTGGCAGTTGGCTGGGACCCAGGGAGCAGGCAAGTGGCCTGAAGGCAAGCAGCGGGTCCGCTGGGGGAGGGGTGGGCAAGCGGGTGGCCGGCAGGGCCCAGGTGGCAGGCGTCTGCGCGGTGGCGGCGGGCGCCTGCCCAGATGATAAATTGGTTTGGCACACACCAAGTTCCAATTTCCCATTAATTTTATTTTTATTTTCCCCTAATAAAGGGGGAAATCCCTATCAAATTTTGCCCCCAAAATTGGGTTTTCATGTATTTCCCCCCAACTTTTCTTCTCAGTCAATATTAGGTTTATGTCAGGAATATTCCTGATACCTGCCTTGGTTCACTGCTAGTTAGTGTTGGGATCTCAAAACCAACTTCTGTCTGCTGTGGCAACTTCCATCACCAACAATCATGTACAGAACATAGAATATCAGGAATGGATGTACAGTCTCTTTGCTTGCATTTCTGACAACCAATGTGATTCTTTGGCCTCCCAAAAGTACCTGACCTTGTTGCTAAACACAATCTGCTCCTCTCTTCCAGGATATATTAGGGATTGGTTGTATGAATTAGATAATCATCAAGCTATTTGGCAAGGACAAATCAAAGCAACCATCTTGAAGTATTAACAAGACTTCAAGACCTTGGTTGGCAAGCTCAATCAGTTCCATGGACATATCAAATCTCATCTAGAGTTGACTGGAGCACACATGGACAATTGAGGTCATCAGCTATACCAACAATATAGCTTGGACAAGGCCACTCTAGGCAATACTCTACATCAAGTTCAGAATTGTGTTGCCAACAAGGTAGCCTTGGTAGAAGTGATAACACCTATACCTTCAGCTGAGATCCCTTCTGCATTTGAGGCTAAGGTCTGTGAAGCCATAGCTGAACTCAAGGCCACCACCCAATAACAGGACTCTATTTTCAACCCTCCTCCAGTGGATTCCATGTCTGACTCTTGCATCACCACCCTGAAAGATCAAGTAGCTACATTACAAGGTGAGATTGTGTACCTACGTCAACAACTCTCTGGCCAAGGAGATTCTTCCTCTGAATCTGATGGCAAAGGAGAGGCAGAGGCCACTGATGTTTCTGTCCATTAAGATCACAGATACTGCCCTGGTTTGGAGGGAAAACCTTGCATCAACTGTTCCCTTGCCTTAGACAACTTGGCAGTGTTGACCAATGACGTTGCTGACAGGCAAGATGTGCAGGAACAAGAAGTTCAGAGCCTTAACCACCTAACTGAAACTATGAATGAACAGGTTGATTCTTTGGCGTCTCAGGCTACTGCTTTAGCCACCTGAATCAATGTGATTGCGGGTACCTTGGCTGTCCAGAAGATGCAAGTTATAAACTTAAAACTGTTACCACAACTACCAGGGACATTGGAGGACAAAGCAGCTCTACTCTAGACACCTTGGAAGAAAGCCTCTGACTCTTATGGGCTAGAAAACCTGCCACTGAATCTGAGTTTGAAGGGAACCCCCATATCAATGTTCTTAATCAGGATGAAAATAGTCAATCTACCTCTTTGACTATTGATCCCTACTACAAACCCATGTTCAAGCAAATCTTCAATCCTAAGACCTCTGTCATTGCTTCTTTCTTGACAATCTATGAGACTGCCATGCAAAGGGCTGTGGATGATCTTAAGAAGGAACACAGCCTTACCTGTCTGCATCCTACCTGTCAAGAGTTTGTGGTCCCTGAACTCCTGTCCATAGTTACTTGGGAAGATATGAAGCAACTTCTCATTGAGGAGTTTGGAGGAGACCTCAGCTTAGAGGTTAAGAATTATTCCTTCATGCATGCTGACTTCAAACCTAAGGAAACATTGGCTGAGTTTACTTACTGCTTCTACATTGAAGGTCAACAACTTATTACCAGTTGCCAACTAACTCCCTGGGAGGTTTATACAGCATTTTCAAATGTGCTGAAAGTGAACCAGCTCTTATGTTTACACTTTAAAGCACATAAGGCGTCCCTCACGTCTATGAAGAGCATCAAAACCCTCCTGAAAGATATGCATCTGACACACAGAGAAACTGTGGTCCACAAGAATAAGGATAAAAACTCTATCACTACTTCTTGTACCCCTGCATCATGACCCTTGGCTCTAATGGACAGCCCAAATAATATGGCTATCACAATTGCGGCCAGATAGAACATCACTTGCAGTCCTGTACTAACCTGTTTGTAGAAAGATGCAATACTAAGGAACATCTGGGGAAAGAGAGGCCAACTTAGAGGCAGAGACACTCTCTGCTGACCAACCTCCCCATCTCCTCCTGATCCCCCCTCTGATAAAGAGTTTCCTCTCTCTTCTGGCCAACTATCTTCCATCTATTCCATGATCTCTCAAGCAATTCTGAACCCAAAGATTCTGACTATAATAACTCTGATAGTTATGGATATTCTGTGCTGGCTGTCCCCAAAACTGTGTCTGTTCCTTATAAACTCCACTCTTTTAAACCACCACTACAACCTGACCACCTTCAGTTAAGGCTAAAGCTATGATAGCTTGTTCTTATCCAGCTCAATCTCATTGACTCCCCATCCTAGTAGACTCTTCAGAAGAAGCTGCTGAGCTAGCTGAGACCCTCTTCCAGAATTTTACTGTGTCCCTACCTTTGCAAACTGTATATAAGAAAATTACTGCCTTGAAGTGCATGTTGGCAAAATGGGAAAAGGAACTGAAAGCAGCGCAAGATGTCCTGGCTGTCTTACCTCCTTTTGGAAAGGATGCCACCTGCGTAGAAGTATCCATTCAGAAAGTTAATATTAAGGTCATCCTGGACGCAGGTTCTCCTGTCAATGTTGTATCCTCCAAGTTGATGAAGAAGCTCAAGTGGCTCCTGATCTCAACTATACTCAGGCTTATGAAACTTCTGGTATGGCTCAGACTCAAGCTATTGGCACATACTCTGCCTTGTCAATGAGGTTTGGAAAGCTCCTCATTGCATCTCCTGCCATACTTTTAGAAAATAAAATTTACAAACTCTTGGTGGGAACCCAATTTCTCCAAGAGTACAATGGAATTGTCAATCTTTGAGATGGGTATCTATCTCTCTTAGGATATGAAGTCCTGTTGATCTTTAAAGAGCCTCAACACATCTCCAGCAAGAAACTTAAGTCTTGTGTCCTTGAATAACCCACAGGAATCTTCTCACTAAAGTATAGGACTCACTCTTTTAATATGTGCTCCCCACCTCCTTCTTGTCCTGCGTAAGAAGGTGATTCTTTACTTGCTCCTGTAGCCGTCATTATACCTACTGGCTCTCAAGTAATCATTGACTCTCATATATCATATGAGTTACCTGAGAAATCTTTCTTAGAGTTTTACTCTCCTGAATTCCTAAGCTGCAAGAAACCTTGGCTTTTCCCTAGGATTTTGGACCAAACTCATAAAAAACCTGTTTAACTATTGCTAGCCAACCTGACTGTTTCACCCATGCAGGTTTCTAGAGGCCAATTTGTGGGACATGGTTGCATTCTAGGAGCAGAACAAGTGACTTCTCTCTACCCCTTTGGGACGTTCAGCAACTTCAAAAGTTCCAGAAGAAGACCCCAAAGTGATCTCTCTGTTTACTTCTGCTGATTTTCTGCAGCTATCTCCTATCCAGCATAAAAATGTGCTAGAAATCCTTGACCAGTTCAACAACATCTTTGCTTCTGGGCCCAATGACCATGGCCTAGCAAAATGGATTATTCACTAAATTGATACAGGTGTTTCTCCTCCCTTTTGTGCCAAACCCTACCACTGCAGTAGGGTGGAAGATGCCCAGGTTTCCAAAGAACTCTTGGATGCTGGACTTTTAGCTCCTTCTCAGAGCCCTTGGGCCTCCCCCTTATTGATCCTTAAGAAGAAGGATGGAGGCCACTGTATTGTGATGGACTATTGCCGCTTAAATTCCCTCACAAAAAAGGATTCATACCCACTGCCAATAATTGATGATGCCCTTAGACAATTGGGAGGTTCAAAATTCTTCTCTGTCATGGATTTAGCCTTAGTATATTGACAGGTTGACTTGTCCCCAGAAGACCAAGAAAATACCGCTCTAATCACATCAGAGGGTCTTCATGAACCAACTCAAATGCCTCAAGGGCTCTTTGATGCTCCAGCTACTTTCCAAAAAGCCATGGACTCCATTATATGAGACTTGAAGCTCTCCTGCGTACTTATATACCTGGATGATATATCTGCAAGAGAAGGGGGCTAAACTAACTAAGTTTGGCTCCCATCCTGATGAGACAAACCACCAGGATGCCGCCCAGTGGATTACTGGAACATCTGCTCTAAGGGGGGCCCAGAGGGAAGACACTGGGGAAAATGACAGGAAATAGACATTCAGTCCCATCAACATGAGACCAGAGAGCAACCAAGGATCCTGCAAAGGAACATGGGTCAAGGGTTCAGGTACCTGTAGAGAATCAAGGCCGTCAACCTCCTGTTTTGGAGGGGGAGAAGACAGCACACTCTTGGTGAAAGGAGTGGGTGGTACAGGATCAGGAGAATAAAGATCTAGATTGTCACAAGTTAAACTCTTGGCCAAAGCCTCTCCAGAAACAAGGAGGCTACCTGAGAGGTGCAGCAGGCTGGAAGGATTGTCCCCCACAAGGCGCTCAGAAGAGAGGAGTTGTCCTCAAAGGTCTGGGGAGATTGACCAAAGAAGCAGCAAGAATGGGGCCAGGGAAAACACTACAAACTTAAGCGCAGGGAGCATCCTTTTTGCAAGGTCCAGGAATTTTAGAGCTCAAAGGTGATGTTTTTAAGACTTTTAAAGGTAAAATTTGGTCTGGTCAGGGTTGCCAAAAAGCAAACACAAGAAGAGGCAAGACAGAAGGCTTGGGTGGCCTTGGGAGCAGTTGCAATTGACTTTGGCATCAAATTGATGAAGAGCAAGTTTGGAAACAAGTAAAATTAAAGGAAAAAAGAATAAAGTAATATTTTATATAGCTTATTAACTTGAATTTGGGTTTCAAACTTCAGATTCAAAAGCGTAAAGGTTTAAGGTACGCACTATACACTAAAACTACTCCTAAGAGCTTTGGGAAGACTGCTGGGTTTGACAGAAGACAATATAAGGTAAGATTCAATAGAAAATTGACTAACACTTTATTAAAATTTCAGGGAACTTCAGATACAGAGTTTGAACTTTAAAATAAACAATAAGTGTAGCAAACAAACTTCAAGTCTTTAATTAATTGAAAATCAACAAGCAGGTGACAGAAAGTACCCTGGCTATTTTTTAAGGGATGTGTTTGCCAAGTAGATTGTCACATGCCCATCTGCAGATAATCTGGTTTT
>QTSX02006920.1:0-12359 GCA_014839935.2 Entomophthora muscae
GCTTCAGAGTCTTTGGGCTACGTAAGCGGGTATGGTGTTTTTGTTGGTTGGTTGCAGAATGGTGGCGGCCGTCTGGAAGAACCCTTGTGCAGACATGGCGTTGAAGGCAGGTAGTTGGATCACTGTTTTCTGGTACAAGACAAAACCATCAGGTATCTCAGCACCAGGGATGTACAGAGTCCAGTCTAGCAGGAGGCCAGACATGATTCTATCAAGAATTTGTTGGCCGCAGCAAGTATGGGCAACAGGCGGAATTTTGGGGAATAAAGTAGGATGGAAAACCTACTTCTGCTACCAATATTGTAACTGTGCTGTTTTAGAAGAGTTACAAGGAGAAAAATATTTAGAAACTAGACGATTATCTTTATTGAGAGATAGTGATTATATAGGTTAATGTGAATCAAGGATAACAGGAACATGATAGGGCTAATCACACAGTGGGATGGTGAAGGGGGTGGCTTGATCCTGGTAATGAGTCAAGCGCCAAAACAAGGTATCCACTGTAGGGGATCAGCATTTGTTCATGTTATTGGATTTGGCAATTTGAGTTGACTTCCTAGTTTAGCTTTGGGTCACTGGCAGGTTGGGTTGCAGGTCACAAACCTGCTTACTTGAAACCTTGTTGGTGGGACAAGCCTGCTGCTTTGACAGAGGGCTTATGTCCATAGACAAGTTTGCATGGGCTTTTGTTTGATGTCGCAAAATGCTAATAATGATTGTTTTGATGGACACTAAGTTTGAAGTCAGATCCAGAATAAAATTACACATTAGGTGATTTCTCAAAAAATCAATTTAGAACTAGTGGATACCATAGAATTCTGGATTTCACTCAAATCTTCTCAGAAATTGGGTATTTCAAAGGTTGCAAATAGGGACAACAAACAAGACATTCAATTCCAGAGTTAGAGCCTGCAATTGGCGCTTAAATACAGAGAACTAAATGGAGATGGCATCAACAATCCAATTGCCCAATCGATCTCTATTTCCAGGTTCACAATCAATAGATAATTTTGGTATTGATACTAATATTAGTATTGATTTCAATCCTGACCCTATTTCCCTGTTTCCCCATTCCACCAATTTTTCTCTCCCAATTTTCCACCTTACTATATATACGTGTTAAATATTTTAAATAAAGATAGGGTTTTACCCCTACATATTGTTCACTCCTAAATGGTTTTACTACCCTGCTATCAGGGGCAACAGCGCCCATGTTGACACTTTGTTGACATGGTCACTGTTGACTCAAAACTCTAAATCTCCTATGTTTTTTGCTAGTTGCGCTAGCTTAATTTTTTTAAAGTGTTCAGGGGTGCAAACCCAGAAAACACAACAAAATTGTGGCCATCTCAACACAATTTAATATTAAGCTTAATAAAAAACTCAATTTAACCAGATTTTTCCTTTATTTTTACTAATAAAAATTAGTTTATTTTTTATTTGTTTTCACGACGTAAAAGTGTCAATGTTGACACTTTTTAAGCATAACTTATTTTTAATAACAAAACTGAAACATCTACAATAAAGAAATTAAGTGTGCATTTAAAAATATTTTTTATTGAATTATTATATTGAAAAAGACAGTGCACATACATTTGATTGTTGAAATGTTCATCTTATAAATATATATGTGTCACTTATTCTGGCTTTAATATATTAAGTGGATTGGTGGCTAACAGCAATCCAATAATTTAAGCGTGAGTTACTATGTAAGTTACTATAGAATTTATTACTAAAAATAATGTTGACACTTGTAAATGTTGTTTATTTGCTTGTGATCATCTGCTGGGGTGGAGTTAAGCAAATTAGAGTGGCGCAATTAAGCCTAAATTAATATGTCACCTCATATAAAGAATGTTGTAAGTGACGTTGTCAACACTTTACCCTTTTCAATACTGAAGACTACTTTCTTAACAACTTCACATATACACAATGGTAAAATATCATATTACCACTACCAAAATATTATTTTTAATAAAGAGAATAAAGAACTTTGATACATTTTTTTACTTATTTTCATATGTTTTTTAATTTTTATATGTGAACAAAAATACACAGAAAACGGTTAATTTTTGCTAGCCTGCGTAAATTTAATTAAGTGTACTATGAAAAAACATAGTAAATTTTTAAAAAAATGTCAACAGTGACAATGTTGTCAAAAATAATGTCTACAATTTTTGTAATTGACAGTGAGAATTCAGATTTTTTTACTAATTGTCACTCATAATGTCAACGCTTTTCAGTTCTCACATATAAAACTTTATGTTTTACATAATAAAAACTTCTCATTTTTTGATATGATGTATTTTTAACTTTTCTCTTTCATATTTTTTAATTTTTAAAATAAAATCTATATCTAAATATAATACTTTTGCATATTTCTCTTAACTTTTAATTTTTTATTTATAACTTTAATAAATTAAAAACTATACAAGTATTTTTTAACTTTTAAATGCCAATAAAAACCATCTAGAATTTACTTTTTATATATTATGCTTTTTAAGTTGTTTTGTTTGTTTTTTTACATACATTGCTTTATTTTAAACCCTTTTACTTATTATTTTAGGACAAAAACACCTCTAAGCAGCCCAAAGGAACCAAACGTCCTTCAAAGCCAACCAAACCCACCAAGAAGAAGCCTGTCTCATCAAAGAAGGCCACTCTAAAACCATCCCCAAAGCCCTCCCCTGAGCCCTCTCTTGAGAAGAGCCCTGCTCACTCCACTGGGGGAGAGGAATCTGATGGCTCCCTTACAGACCACAGTTTTTACAACTCAGCTTCAGATGAGGAGCCAACCAAGAAGCGGCAGCAAGGCAAAAAGACCCCACCCAAGGATAAGTCTCCTGCACATGAGGAGCACCACAATAAGCCCCCTTCTGCTTCCCCCACCACCAAACTCCCCCCTTCAAGCTCATCTGGGGATGATTCAAAGCCCTTCCCTGATTACTTCCCTGGATTCTGCCATGCTCCTGCTGGCCCCTGGGACCCTCTGTTGGCCCACAACATCTGCAATGTTGATGGCAAATTTAAGGTTCCCTCTTCCTTGCCTAAGTATTTTCCCATTATGAGTGTAAAGGGTGGGCCAGCCATGGTGGCCAATGGGTACATCTTTTCCTGTAACAATGCCAACCAGGGCTTCAAGAGCTGGCATTACACCTGCAAGGACCGCTCCTGCCCAGTGCGGCTCAATACTGAGCGCTGGGACTTGATCCAAACCATCAAGGGTGAACACACTTATGTGATGCCAAATACTACCATAGCCCACCTCCTCAAGTGATATCTTTTCCAGGTCATGCCCACTTCAAAATACCTTTCCCCAACCCAGCTGGCTGTGCTTGCGTGCAAGTACCTCACCCCCACCAACCTCAAGAGGGTGCCAACTCATACCCAGTTGGTCAAGTTTGTAAGTGATAGGCATCAAGCCTCCAATTCCCTGGCCAAGAGTGCCACTAAAATTGAAGACCTGGTCCTTTCTGATGCCCTCAAGAAGATGAAGGATGGAGAGATGTTCCTGCTCCATGACAGTGGGCAGGAAGTGGAGGATAGGATCATTGCCTACGCCACAACCCAAAACCTGGAGCAGCTCAACACTGCTACCACCTGGCTGTGTGATGGCACATTTGCTACTTGCCCCTCTCTCTTCAAGCAGCTTTGGGTCCTGCATGGGCAGTTCAATGACCAGGTTATCCCTCTTGTCTTCTTTCTCCTTCCTGGTTCCAAGGCTGAAGTCTACACCAGAGCCTTCAAGATTGTCCAGGATGCTTTGAGCTCCCTTCCCACCAACCAGCTCCCCCTCCCACTCACGCCACAAGGGCAAATCCCCCCCCGCGGAGGGCCCCTCATCAAGAATCTCAAGAGCAAGAAGGGTCTCTTTGACAAGTATCTTAACAATGGTAAGGGAAAGTGCCACTTTGCCATGACCCAGTTTGCTGCCTTGGCTTTTGTGCGCCTGGAGCATACTGGGATTGGCTTTGAGGCCCTCCTGGAGGATGCTTACGTGAAGAAGAACTCCACCATCTTCAAGGGCTACCTTGATTACTTTGAGCGCCAATGGGTGAGCAAGAAGGTGACTGCCCAGAGAGGAAAGAGCAGGGCCACTGCCCCTTGGAATTGCCAGGGCGCCTGCCTCAAGGGGGAGATGAAGGACCACCTCTAGCCTTGAGGTTTGGCATAAGCACCTGAAGGTGAAGTTTGGGTCAAACCCCAAATATAACAAGTTCTTCTCTAAGCTACAGGAGGATCAGGCCCAGACTGTCTCCAAGTTCTGCAACCTGGCCAACCAGGTGGCCTCCAAGAAGCAAAAGTCCAAGGAGCAGGACTACCAGGAGGAAGTTCAATGGTGGTGAAGAAGAAGTACAAGGTGGCAGAGATAAAGAAGTACCTTGAGGAAGCTACCACTGCTCTTTCTGGTGGCTTTAATTAGCACAATAAGCCTTGCTTTGCTTTGCCTGTATATTTTTTACTTTTAAACTCTTAATTTTTTAATTTATTTATATTTTTCTAATCTTTTTGGGTATAAATGGTAAGTTTCAGATACAGTTCCAATGTGGTTTAGTAAGAAATATCCTATATTTCCTCTTAATTTATCTTTAAGCTATGAGATATTTTCAGTTATGCTTATATAAAGTATAATAAATTAAATATAGAGTTTTATTATATTTTTTTATTTATTACGATATATAAAATATCTTTATTTTTGGTTCATTGGAGCTTTAATTTTTATGGGAATAAAAATTAATTTTATAATAAAGAGTGTAATTTACATAGTAAACTGAAAAATAGTTGCTTATATCTCCTTTTTCTTATTAGTTATAGTAATTTTTTATTGCATTCTTGGATTTTCTGGGGTCATTTTAGTATAATAATGTATTTTAAAACAATTTTTTATTAAAAATTTTCAGGGTAAATTATTTTTTTAATTAAAAAAGTGTTGACATCCAGGAAACAAAATTAATTAAATCTGGGTTGTCACTTTACTATAGTGTTGACACTTTTAATGTTGACATGGCCACTGTCAACATTTTTTGTCAACATTATTATTGTCAACATGGGCGCTGTTGCCCTATCAGGTATGGTAATTGAGCAGTGCAAGGGCAAACTCATACCCAGTAAACACCAACAGTTTACACATACAGGCACCTGTATTGTGGTTAAATTGTGTCCTGCACACCAAAGTGCAGTTGGCAACATGTCAACCCAGGCTTTTGTATTGTTGACAGATAATTTGATTAAGGTTTTCACAAGAGACCTATTTAATAATTTAACTCTTCAGTCTGCTTTTGGGTGTGTGAGTAACTCATTTCCTCTTACACAAAAGGTTTTTAAAGCTGGGACAATAAATCTGAACAACCATGATAAAATTAATGCATTTAAGTCATGTTAGGCCCCTGAGGACAGCATCCAGGAGGACACAGAGGGAAATCTTTATAATAAAACATTTGAGGTTCAAATCTAGCCTTGGGTTAGAATTCAGGGAAAAATTAAGGGCATGTACCTTAATTTCCTGGAATGCAAGAAGAGGAATTCTTTTTGGCAAAAAAGGGAAAAGCTTGAAGAATCTTAAAGCCAACGCAAATGTGGATAAACTTGTCTTTATTAGTAGAATTAATTCTACTTAAATAGTAGACAAGGGTCAATGATCACTCAATAGGTAGATAGAGTAGTAGAGAGGGTCATTTTGGGTTGAAATCATACCAGGATCAGTCAATGGCAGGTATGGTATTCTGGAATGAGTGGATATTGGCACAGACCCATTTATGGAAGGTGAGGACTGCCAAACTCAAAAGCAAAACCAATCAAATTTTTGCATATATTATTTGAAGGTTATATCACAATAGCATTAATGGCACAATTTCCGACACCCCCCCCTCAAGATTGGACACAGGGAGTTGATATTTGCAGAGAGTTTGGAATGAACTCAGGCAAAAGGACGTCCAGAGGACAGCAATTTCACAGTATACTTGACACCCTTTTTAAATGTGACTTCACAAGGCCCAACCCAGAGGGAGTCTAGCTTATGGGCTCTACCTGCTGTACAATTCTAGTAGTAGAGAACCAGGTTGCCTACTTGATACTCAGGGAGGGGGCTCTAGAAGCATTGGAAGGCAAGCGCTCTATAGCCTTGACTTTCTTAGGCAGTTGAATATGCTGTTTACTGAATATTGATGATACAATTAGTTAAGTCTTTGACATGAGCTTCAGGATTGACAGGCACATCAACTTCAATCAAAGGGGGTCCCAAGATTGAGGGAGTTGTGGCTTCACGCCCATACAGCATGGCAAATGGAGACTGGCCAGTCACTTGGTGTCTACTGAGTTGATACACAAAAAGATTAGCAGGGAGGAACATATTCTAATTGGCAGAATCAGAGAGGGTGAGTTTCCTCATACTGGATACAAGGGAGGAATTTTCTTGTTCAACAGTCCCATTGGTTGACAAATTATACAGTGCAGAGAAGGATTGGTGGATGCTAATGGCTTCTACAATATATGTGATGAGGCAAGCATTGAAATTAGTTGCATTATCAGATAGTAGGGTTTTGGGACATCCGTGTTGGTAGAAGATATTCTGCAACAAGAAATTTGCAGTAATCTTGGCAGTTATGTCTTTGGTGGCTCTGGCTTCAACTCATTTACTAAAGTGGTTGACATGCTAACAAGATTAAACAACATCCAGGCCTTGAACAAGGAGAGAGGTCCAACAGCATCAATACTCACAGTGTGGAAGGCATGCTTAGGCAGGATGAGCTTAAACTGATGCTGTACTGGTCAGGGACGTTTGAGCTGACAGGAATGGCAAGAGGCAAGGATGCCAGAGATTAGCAGGCACATATTTTCCTAATAGAATTTCTTGTATAGCCAGTCATGAGTCTTTGCAATACCCCCATGTTCATTGTCAATGTGGGCCTGGAGGATAATGGCTATTCTTATTTTTTAGGCAAACTTAGGGCAGATATGTATTATTGAGCTTTTTGAAGAGTTGCCTATCCCAAATCACAGGTATCTTTTGATAAGACCTGTAGAGCCAGTTGGATCTCTTCTGATTCAGTGGTCCAAGTGTCAGGGTATCCTATTAACTTGTACAGGCAATCAGCGTCAGCAGGATGAAAGGCTAGTATAGACATTCTAGACAGTTCATCATTGTTCTGATGTTGGGCTCTAGGTTGATGTACTACAGTGAAATCATATCCTTGTAAGCGCAGGGCCCAATGAGCCAGTTGACCTTCAGGTTCCTTCAGCGGTTGTAACCACTTAAAAGATGAGTGGTCAGTGATTACAGTAAAGTGGACCCTGTAGATATTGTGTCAAATTGCTTTAAAGCATGCAGAACTGCCAATAATTCCTTCTTAGTGATACTATAATGATTCTCATGTTTGTTTAGGACATGTGAAGAATATGCCACAAGTCTATCTACGCCTTAATTGTCTATATGGGCTAAGATTGTGCCCACAGCTGCTCCACTGGAGTCAGTGTATAAGATGAAATCCTTGTCATAATTAGGATATACTAAGATGGGGTCCTCTTGAGCTTGGCCTTTAGCGCCTCAAAGGATTTCTGTTGACTGTCAGTCCATTTGAAGGGTACATTGTGGAGGAGTTGGACAAGGGGTTCACTTAGTTTAGCAAAGTCAGGGATGCATTTCTGGTAATATCCCATCATGCCCATGAATACTTGAACCCCACATAAATTTGCAGGGGACAGCATCTTATCAATATCTTCCACCTTATTGTCCATGGGGCATATTCCAGTCTGGGTAACTTTGTGGCCCAAGAACTCAAGTTGCTCTTTAAAGAAAGAACACTTGGAAGGTTTAAGCTTCAAACCTGCTTCTCAAATCTTGAGAAAGTCAGCCTTGAGATGGTCCAAATATTTGGTGAAGGTGGAGCTAAACACTGGTATATTATCCAGATATACAAGTACCAGCAGAGCTTCAGGTCTCATAGAATGGAGCCCATTGCTCTTTGGAATGTAGCTGGAGCATTACAGAGTCCTTGAGGCATTTGGGTGTGTTTATAGAGACCTTCTGATGTGAAAAGAGCAGCCTTTTCTTTGTCTTCTGTAGATAAGTCAACCTGCCAATACTCTAAGCCTAAATCCATGGCCTGAGAATAATTTTGAGCCTCCCAATTGTCCAAGGACATCATCAATTCTTGGCAGAGGGTATGAATCCTTTTTTGTGAAAGAGTTTAGGCGGCAAAATTTCATCACAATTTGGTGGCCTCCATCCTTATTCTTAAGGATCAGTAAGGGGGAGGCTCAAGGGCTCTGAGAGGGAACTAAGAGTCCAGAATCTAACAGTTGTTTGAGTTATTTGGAATCCTGGACAACTTTTATCCTACTGCAATGTTAGGGTTTGGCACAGAAGGAGGAGCATCACCTTTATTGATTTGGTGAATGACCCCTTTTTCTAATCCATATTCATTGGGCACAGAAACAAAGATGTTGTTGAATTTATCAAGCAGTTCTAGTATGTCTTTCTGCTAGATGGGCAATAGCTGCAGAAAATCAGCAGCTGTAAACAGAGAGAGTACTTGAGGATCTTCTTCTGGAAGATTGAAGTCGCTAAATGTCCCAAAAATGGTAGAGAGAAGCCACCTGCCCTGCTCCTAATATGTGTCTGTGTCCCACAACTTGGCCTCTAGATATTTGTATGGGTGAAGTGGCCAGGTTGGCTAGCAGCAGCTGTACAGGCTCCTTGTGAGTTTGATCTAGAATCATCCAGGACACAACTGAGGCTCTTTGCAACTTAGGTTTTCAGGAGAGTACAACTCTAAGAACAACTTCTCAGGCATCTTGTAGGAAATCTGAGAGTTGACAATCACTTGAAAGCCAGGAGAGATAGTGAAAGCTGCAGGAGCAAGCAAAGAGACACCTTCTTCTGCAAGATAAGAAAGAGGAGGGGAGCACATATTGAAAGAATGAGTCCTGTATTTCAGCAAGAAGATACCCATGAGATACTCAAGGAAACAAGTCTTAAGGCCTTTTTCTAGGAGACCCAGAGGTTCTTCAAAAATTAAAGGGACTTCATACTCTAAGAGAGATAGGTACCTGTCTTGAAGATTGACACTTCTATTGGATTCCCAAAGGAATTGAGTGCCTACCAGGAGGTCATAGCTTTTGTTTTCCAAAACAACAGCAGGGGATTCTTTCAGGAATGACAAATTGCCGCCCCTGGAAAACCAGTCCCAAGAGCAAGATTCAAACCCCAACCCTATACCCCTGCCAGCCGCGGGCCCGCATTTTGCTATTGTTGAACCCCTGCAAGCCAAGTTGACAAAAGAGACTTTTTAAACAATGAGGCCAGCCAAACCTGGACAATCAATCCGACAAATAAGGGTTTAATGAAGGCACCTAATGGATGCAACAAAACACCAATCATCAGCTTCATTAGTTTGAAATCCATGCCAGTGGCCAATCAAGAGTCAACCTTAGGATGAGGCAAGGGCCTATGGTCTGGCCCCATGACTGCAACCATAGCGCCAGAAAATCAGGTTACCAACTTGAGAATTTTGGCCAATGAAAGAACTCCTGGCCCAGGTGCCATTCTGCTGCCCTTGAACCCAAGCACACAGGCCCACTTTCCTCAATGCCTTGAGGAGCCCCCAGTGAAATATGTTAAGTTTAGAGGTGGTGCTATATTGACCCAAGGACCTGTGCTCCAAACTTATTGCAAATTTTTAAATAAAGGTTATGTCAATTTGGCTTACACAACTATTGCCTTATTTTGTATTTGCCATCTACCAAATTAGTACAAAATCCTCTGGCCCTCCTGCCACTTTTCCTGCAGATTTCTGTCCTCCTGGTGCTCCTGTTGGTCCTGTCTATTTAACTGAGTACCCTCTAAAGCCCAAGTATAAGGATTACACCCCATAGAAGATCCTTAAATTAGATCCTTTGGTCCACATACAATATACAATTAGATACAACCACCAATGGTTTAAAGTCACTCCCCCTTATCCTTAGATAGAACAATCTTCCTGTGTTACACAAAAAATCTGCTCAGAAGCAATCCAAGCCCCTTAATTCCCTTGAGGATTTAGCCCACACAATTAATGAGATATTTGTATTGGCACACCCTTCCCTGGTTGCAAATACTGATGTTTTGAACTCTGTTCCCACTTGGGAGGAATCTTTGATTAATTTGAGATTATTTTTGGTTTGGGCTTGCATGCATTTAAAATTAATTAAGTCTAAACAATCAGGTCGCACTTTGGTTACTTCAACAAAATCCATTTTAACTGAAATTAATGGCATCCAGAAAGTGTCATCTAGGCACTAGCCAATCAGAGATTGGGTCATAAATTGGTGAGAAACCATTCAAGCTCCCTGGAATTACTGGCAAAATTTCTATCTCATCCAATCAAATGACTGGCTGAGGTCACCTGACCTTCAAATTCAAACAGGTTTCCCTTAAAGCAAGTTGGGGGACTCTCAGTTCCCTGCTTGTTCATTTCAACAATTAAAGTTTACACCTATTAAAAAAATCATTTGACTTTTGGGATTTTCTTTGCCCTCTTTTTTTACCTGGCTTTATTATAATTTACTTTAATATTCCTTACCTTCTTGGCCTTCCTCCGGTTCCCAGCATCCTTTTTGAAGCCTCTAGATTTAAAGTTAGTGTTAAAAAGACCACTTAACTCTCCTGCTTTTGAAAACCTAGTTTGAACTTTTAATTAAGTATTAAAAGCTTTATATTTATTTACTTTAAGTTTGAATTTATCTCATGTTTGCTTTGCCGCCTCTTATATTACATATATGCTTTAAAAAGCCATCCCATAGTTCAATTGGGTGTATAGCTTGTATTTACCACCTCTTGCACTTCAAAAACTCCCCATTGGGTTCTGCACTGTCAAGATCTTTCTTTTCTGTGATTCTGTTGGAGAATAGCCTCCATAAACCTGGTTTGCAGAGCTACCTCCCAGTTTGTAAATTTTGGCCTCTTTTCTGAAGTTTGGGGTCTTCACCCTGGCCCCTGCCTTGATGATGATGTGGACCACTTCTCCAGATCTTTGGTGTTGTGTTTCCCATACCTTCCACCACATCAGGAGCAACCCCAGTCAATTTTTACATATGTTTGAGGACCTCCCTGGACGGGGTCAGGACATTTTTGTTATCAGTGAGAATGTTGTAAGGAGCTTGACCTGTGATGACCTCAAGCTCTCTGCCCTCAAACTAGTCCCTTCAATGTCCCCTAGCTTAGCTTCTCCATTTTCTCCTCCATCAGAGATTCCAGTTACTCATGTCCAAGAGGAGGATTTGGGTAGTCAAGATTCTGCACCCAAGTGTGCTCTGTGGTTACTTGGTGGCATGGTTTTGATGGGTTTGGACTCCTACTTTTCCTGACTATATGCTTTTTCCTCTTTATGGATGCCACTTCAAGCAGCCATATCAGTCCTGCACTAGATGGTGTCCTGGTGGATTCTTCCCCGGGATGGGAGCCAAACTTAGTTAGTTTAGCCCCCCTCTCTCACAAGGGTTGCTGGATCCTATCAACACCTAAGTTGTTTAGAGGCAAATTCAATTACCTACCTGCATAAAAATTCAGAATGGAACCACCTGAGACCCCTAATCTAATGCAGGCTTCCTCCCCCCAATCTCCCAGCCAATCACACAGGCAAGCTGTTTGGGATTGTGTAAATCACCCTTGCTGGGGTGATCAACACCATAATCTCAGCTGCCGGCATGTAGTCCTGGGTGGGGAAGTCCTTCTCATACCTCTTCAAGTTAGCTCCTCTCTTGTGGTGGGCTTTACCTGCAAGAAACTTGGCCTGAGTGATCCCAGAAAACAACAGGCCAGCCGCCCAAGATTGGATACCTGACATATGCAATGAGAAGCTTCCCAAACCTCATTGACAGAGCAGAGTAGGCGCCAATAGCCTGAGTCTGTGCAATACCAGCAGTTCCATAAGACTGAGTATAGTTGAGATCAGGAGCCAGTTTTGAGCTTGTTCATCAACTTGGAGGATACAGTGTTGACAGGAGAACCTATGTCCAAAATGGCCTTAATTTTAACCTTTTGGATTGATACTTCTATGGGGGGTATCTTTCCCAAAGGGTGGCAAGACAGCCAAGACGTCTTGTGTAGCTTCCAGTTCCTTTTCTCACTTTTCCAACTTTCACTTCAAGGCAGGAATATCCTTTTATTCAGTTTGAAAAGGGAGGGATAAAGTTTCATTTTGGAAGAGGGCCTCAGCCAGCTTAGCAACTTCTTTTTAGGAGCTCACTAAGACAGGGGGTTGATGAGCTTGAGCCAGGTAAGGTTGAGCCACTATGGCTTTAGCTTCAGCCAGAGGTGGGAGAGACATAGTTGTGGTCTTCCCTAAACAAAGCTTGTAGGGAACCAACACAGTCTTGGGGAC
>QTSX02006921.1:0-12300 GCA_014839935.2 Entomophthora muscae
GCAGGCTTTTAAGATACTTAGTTAATTTTTAGTTTTGCTTAAATCTTTATTTATTTATTAATATTCAAAAGTTTAAGTTAAATCGTAATAATTTAGTATTTTAAGTTAGTTCACCTTTGTTTTACGACATTTGCATTTGAATTGTTATTTATTGTCCTTATACCTCTTCCCTATTCTTATTCCATATATATTTCTAACCACAGAGTTAAATCCTTTTCACCTTATCTTACCTTTTGAAACTCCTGCTTGTGTCGTTGCTGCTCCCCCAGTTTTACATTGCTAATCTGCGTACAGTGATGGCTTCTGTTTTCACTTTCTGATTTTAGTTGACCCAAACTTCTCCAGTTGCTCTTCTTCTTGGCTGCTTCCTTTCTATCTATCAGTTGCAACAGAAAAACATTCTCTATAAATGAAGACTTTTGAAGAGTAGGCTTTAAGCCAAAATTCTAAGTGATTTCTTTCCTTAAGCTTTTTACAATTTTTGGATTTAGATTATCGATTTTTGAATTTTTGTTTTTTAATTCATTTTTTAGTTTAGTTTTTCCTTAAATCCAAATGGAACTTGTAAAAAAACAAGCCTTAGGCTTGTTTTATCCAATTTTTTCCCTTAAGGAATCTTTCAATAGTTATAATAATTTGCCAATGGAGAATATCCTAATATTGATATTCCCTTAGTTAAAAATTGTTTACTATTAAACACTTTATTCTCTTCTTTGCTCAGGGTTTTACACTCTATTACTCCATTTGTGATGCAATATAGGTTTTTAGCAGGTTTCCTGTGAGATTCTCTTACAGACAGTTCCTACGTTATTATATCTTTTAAATTTAAATCCCAATGCTTTGCATATATAGTCTATAACCTTGCACCATTATGGGCAAGACCTTACATTATTTTGGCTTCCTGTGGGTTTGGCCCAGAAATACTTTCCATCTCTTCTATCATATTTCTAGCTTTGTTTTTCTCTATTGTTATTGTAACTTTGTTATCTCTTTAGTTTTACTTGGTTGGTTATATGATAAGGTTTTTGTAATAAGGAGGATCCTTACCCCACTACCTAACCAACCAAACAGTAGTTTCAATACCTTAGCCCATAATTTCACCACCCCCTAGTATTTTTAACACTTTAGCTTATGCACAGGCCCTTACTGCTTACGGGTCTGGAGTTCTCACCAACTTCTAGAAGGTCCTCCTCTTGCGGAAGCTCACTGGTTACTACAGAAGTTGGTTTAGCTCTCTGCAGCAGGTATTCTCCAAACTATGATCTCTTTGTCAGTTCACTCCTATCTTTCTCTGGAGAAGATGAGGAGTTGTCCACTCCCTCTGCTTCTCAGTTTTTCAGGTCTCACACAGGTTCTCTTCCACATGGCAAATACAACCAGGAAGTTTGCTCCCTCCAGTCAAGACTATAAGCCTCTGACGCTGAGGCTTGCAACTTCTACAAGATAGGCCTCAACATATTGCTCCAGAAGATTTTTGGTTTACTACAATCTCCCCAACAAACTAGAACCTCTTATCACAGAAGTGGTTTAGTGGGAATCCCATAAATACCTTTCTTTGAAAACCAGCCCTCCTTCCTAATCTATCCCCTGCAGCCTGGGTTGTTTTATTCTAGACAAGGGCCCGCTCTCTTCGCTCCTCCACCTGGCACCAAGCTAAATTCTGGGGAGGTTTTGCCTTATACTGCCAAGGAAGTCCTTAGAGGAAGAAACAACTACCTCTGCTCTTGCTGTGGATCAAAGGATCATCTTCTACCAGCCTTCCCTCTCTCCAAATGTTCCCCTTTTATCAACAAGATCTCCACTCTCAATTTGCTTTCCCTTAACAACACTTCCAAGTCACCTACTGTCCTAGTGACCATTCATGGACCTTTGGGAAATATCAAGGTGCTTGCTCTTCTTGACACTGGCACTGATGCCAACTTCATTGAGGAGAAACTTGCTAAACTACTTGGACTCCCTGCTTTCGGATCTCTTGACGTTAAGGTGGGAAACAGCACTCTCATTGGCACCACACCTATCCTCCAACCTGTCACCATTGACTTGGAGGGCTCTCCATTCCGCGTCATGTGTAACTCCTCCCCCAACTTATCCTTCCCGTTCATCCTTGGATTCCTGTGGTTGAGAGAGTCTTTGCTTAACTTTGATCACCCTAACAATAAGATATCATTTACATGCCATGACGTTGTCAAACTGTTATCCCTTGTACCTGAGCTCTTGGCTAAACTTCTTCTGAACCAAACCTGACTGCTATCTCCAGTACAATCCTGGATACTCTTTTGCACCAAAGACAAAAAGATAGATTACCTTATTGTTACTCTGACTTCAAGATTGTTTTAGTGAGGAGGAATGTAACCTGCTACCTCCTCATAGGCTCTAAAATATTCAGATAAACCTTAATCCAGGCACCACTCCTCCCTGGGGAAGGCTTATTCCTCTCTCTGGCTCAGACAACACTCTACTAAAGAACTACATTAATGAGGAACTCTCCAAAGGGTTTCATTTCTCAATCTACGTCTCCATAATTTCTTCCCCCATCTTCTTTGTCAGTAAATCTGATGGCTCTAAGCGTCCTTGTGTAGACTCTAGAAGCTCTCAACAAGATCACAATCAAGGATAGATGCCCTATTCCTTCTGCTGAGGCTTTGACCAATTGCCTTGCTGGTAGTTCTGTATACACCAGTTGATCTCTGAAGCGCTTTTAACCAGATCAGAGTCTCTCCTGAGCCACAATGTGACTGTGTTCTGTACCCCATTTGGGTTATATGTACAATTTAATGCACTTTGGAATATGTAACGCTCTGTCAACCTTCCAGGTCTTAATGAATGAGGCACTTCTGCCCTTCCTTAATGAGTTTGTTGTTGTCTATCTTGATGATAGCCTCATATACTCCTCTTTCATCAACAACCATGTTGCCCACGTCCGCCAAGTACTCCAGAGACTTTGAGACTACAACCTGTTTTCAAAATCTTCTAATTGCTCATTCTTCTGCACTGGGGTTGATTTCCTTGGCTATGTTGTCACTCAAAACGGTTTTGCTGTCTCCCCTAGCAAGGTGGATGCTATCCAAAGCTGGCCTGTTCCCAAGACTTGCTCACAACTTCATGGTTTCCTTGGACTGGCAAACTATTGCCGTAAGTTTGTGGAAAATTTTCTTCTCTAGTTTTGCCACTCACTACCCTCACTTCTCCTTCTGTTCCTTTTGTCTGGACACCTGAGGCCCAACTCGTGTTTGAGGCTACGAAGGCTGTCTTTGTCTCCACTCCCGTCCTCCTGATGCCTGATCCTTCCAAACCCTTCTTGGTTGAGACTGATGTCAGCAACTATGCCATTGATGGTGTTCTCCTTCAGCTTGGGGGATGAGATGCAACACCCTGTTGCATACTTCTCTCAAAAACATCTTCCAGCTGAACAAAACTACCCCGTACACAACAAGGAACTTCTTGCCATAATCAAGACACTCAAGCATTGGCGTCACTACCTTGAGGGACTCAACGAGCCTTTTCTCATTTACACGGACCATAAGAACTTTCTTTAATTCACTGAGTCACGCCGCATCTCCCAAAGACACACCAGATGGGTACTGGAGCTGTCAAATTTCTGCTTCAAGCTTGTGTACAAAAAAGGTGTACTTAATACCCTACCTGACGCGCTTAGTTGTCATCCTTTATTAGCCAACATTGACAAAGACTAAAAACTCCTTAACACCAAGATGGTCCTTCCACCTGAGAGCTTTCTGAAACTTAATGTTATCAGTACTACAACCCCCAATATACTGAAGCAAATCCACAAATCTCAGCTTTCCAATAAAGCCTCATCTCAGATCATTGATGCTCTTACAAACAATAAGTCAGTCACAAATCCTTCCTTCTCCCTGCTAGATGGTGTGTTATACTTCAATAACCTTTTGTTAATCCCTTCTTTGGACCTTCAACAGCTTCTAACCATCACGTTTCATGACTCCCTTGCTGCAGGCCACACTGGATATAAGAAAACCCTTTCTAAACTCTGCAATCACTTCTTGTGGCCAAAGATGTCCACCTTTGTCAAGTCATATGTCAGTAGTTGCTTATTTTGCCAGAGAAGCAAACACTTCACCCAGAAACCTGTGGGTCTTCTATGCCCTCTTCCAGTCCCTGAAGGTCCTTGGAAGTCTGTCTCTTTGGATTATATTGTCCAGCTTCCTCAGTCCAAAGGTTTTGACGTCATACTGGACATTGTAGACAGATTCTCAAAGCAGGCTATTTTTTCTCCCTGCAATTCTAACATTACTGCAAAGCAGACTACTTCCTCTTTGTTAAAAACGTCTTCATCCACCATGGTACTCCAAGATATATTGTCTCTGACCGAGGACCACAATTCCTTTCCCTGTTCTGAAGGAGTTTATGACTCAGCTAGGTGTTCACCTTTCTCTTAGCACCTCTTATCATCCCCAGTTTGATGGGCAAACCAAACGTACAAATCAGACACTAGAATGTTTTATTTTCTGTTTTTCCAACAAACAGCAAGACAATGAGCTTCTCACCTACCTTTGGCTCAGTATTCCCACAATGCTACCCCCATTCCTCTACCAAGATACCCTGTCCATGGCAAATTTAGGCTACACTCCTGCCTTTGTATCTTCTGTCACCTCCTCTGTCCATTCCCTGTTAGCCAAGGAGTTTCTCATTCAGCAAAACCATACAGAATTCCTTAAAAGAGAATCTCTCTAAGGCTATTGAGGTTTACAAGGTCCAGGCCAACCGTCATTATTGTGAGAGGGAAAAGCGCATCCAGGTCAACAACCTTGTATATCTAAATATAAAGAATCTTTCTATCGATGGGCCTTCTGTAAAGCTTGGTCCCCAATTCATAGGGCCTTTTCTTGTAACAGAGAAAATTGGAAAGGTTGCATACTGTATTCAACTTCCTCCAGGGTATCACATCCACAACGTCTTCCATACTTCTTTTTTCAAACTTCTGATTCTTCCTCCTCCTTCCCATCAGAAACAAAGCCACTCCTCCTCATATGGTTGAAGGAACCTGAGTATGATGCTGACTCCATTATCAACCATTGTTATCACTATAGTAAACTCCAATACTTGGTTCTTTGGGCGGATATTCTGTTGATGTAGAGTTCTTGGGAGCCATTATACAACCTTGAAAACTGTCCTAATGCTATCAACTTGATATCCAAGCACATCTGAGCTTGGATCTGGAGGGGGTAATGTCATGCCCTGCCCCAAAGGGCAGGCTTTTTAAGATACTTAGTTAATTTTCAGTTTTGCTTAAATCTTTCTTTATTTATTAATATTCAAAAGTTTAAGTTAAATTGTTAATAATTTAGTATTTTAAGTTAGTTTACCTTTGTTTTACAACATTTGCATTTGAATTGTTGTCATTGTCTGTTGCTCTGTCTTCCCTATTCTTATTCCACATATATTTCTACTTAAAGTTAGAATATTTTCACTTTATCTTACCTTTTGAAACTCCTGCTTGCGTCGTTGCCGCTCCCCCAGTTTTACATTGCTAATCTGCGTACAGTGATGGCTTCTGTTTCCCCTTTCTGATTTTGGTTGACCCCAAACTTCTCCAGTTGCTCCTCTTCTTGGCTGCTTCCTTTCTGTCTATCAATTGCAACAGAAAAGGCTTATTCTCTATAAATAAAGAGCTTTTGAAGAGTAGGCTTTAAGCCAAAATTCTAAGTGATTATTTTCCTTCAACTTTTTACAATTTTTTACACTTCAAATTTGCAATTTTAAGAATTTTGTTTTTTAATTCATTTTTTTGTTTAGCTTTTCCTTAAATCCAAATGGAACTTGTAAAACAACAAGCCTTAGGCTTGTTGTATCCATTTTTTTCCTTAAGGAATCTTTCAATAGTTATATGTATCAATTTGCCAATGGAGAATATCCTAATATTGATATTCTCTTAGTTACAAATTGTTCACTATTGAACACTTTTTATTCTATCTTCTTTGCTTAGGGTTTTTACACTCTATTACTCCATTTGTGATGCAATATAGGTTTTTGGCAGGTTTCTGTAAGATCATCTTACAGATAGTTCCTACATTCTTATATCTTTTAAATTTGAATCCCAATGCTTTGCAATGCTCTAGTCTATAACCTTGCACTATTATGGGCAATACCTTACACCCATATCCTGATTGATCCTGGCCTGTTTGAAAGGTTTTATGGCTTTGATGGGGAGAGCTGATTTGGGAGGAACAGGCTTGGATGTGTACTTTTCACATAGGACACACATCTCAGGGAGGTTCAGGATGTCCTGGCGCATTTGGGGCCACCAGACCTTGTGCTTCATAATTTTGAAGAGGTTACGCCCTCTGATATGACCCAAGGTGTGGTGGTAGTGCAGGATTGTGTCTCCTTGTTGTGTGGTGGGAATGTAAGGCGTCTTTTCACCTGTCTCTGTCCGGCGGCAGAAATTGCCAGCATCATTAGTGAACTGGCTTTTGTTGTCCTTCAGCTTGAAAATAGTCACAGAATTGAGGCCTTTGTAACAAGTGGCTTCAGGACACGGGTAGAGCATGGGCCAGCCTGGGTCCAAGCCGTCATCTCCCGTGATAGACACTACATAGAGTCTAGAGAGAGCGTCAGCTGTGAAAAGTTCCTTCTCAGGCTTGTATTCAATGCACAACTGGTAGGGGGACAGATGCTTGACCCAGCCTGCTTGATGTTGTGTTAAGTGTGACTGAGTGTTGAAATACTGAAGAGACTTGTGATCTGTCAAGACTTGGGGTGAAAATGTGGTCCCTTCCAGGTAACAGCGCTACTTCTCAATGCAGTGCACAATTGCCGCCAATTCCTTGTCATGGATTGGGTGGTGTTGTTCTGAATCAGTGAGCTTCTTGGATTTGTAGGCCATGGGAAGGGAGACACATTCATTGATTTCTACTCTTAACACTCCTCCTATGGCCCTGTCAGAGGTGTCAGGTTTGAGTTTATACTGGCAATTCTGATTGGGGAATTGTAGTACAGGTGTGGTTGTAAGTCTCTGCTTCAATGTCTCAAAGGACTGGTCTCTGGCAGGTGTCCAGTGAAAGAGCTGTTTGGTGTTTAAAAGGTTGGTGAGAGGTGCAATTAGCTCTCCACAGTTGGGGATGAACTTCTTCACATAGGCAACCATGCCCAAGAATGTACACACCTGGCTCACATTGATGGGGGTGTCATGTTGGTGATTGCCTTAATTTTAGCAGGGTCAGGCTTTATTCCTTGGGCAGAGATGCTGTGCCCAAGAAATGGGAGCTCTGATCTGAGAAATTCGCATTTGGAAGGCTTGGCCTTCAACTGTTTTTTACAAAGGGTGTTTAGGACAGCACAGAGGTGTTGAAGATGCAGGGTTGAATCTTGACTGAAGACAATAATGTTGTCAAGTTACACAACAACACATTTTTTAATCAAATCCTCAAATGCTTTGTTCATCAACATGACAAAGGTGGAGAGAGTATTGGTCATTCCAAAATTTCTGACTTGACACTTGAACAACTCATGGCATGTGCAAAAGGAAGTTTTTGCCCCGTCCCCAGGTACAATGTGGACCTGGTTGTACTCCACGGTAAGATCAATCTTACTGAAGACCTTTGCACCTGCAAGTGTATCATCCAGGCTGTCAATTAGCAGTAAGGGGTAATTCTTTTTTACTGTCACCTTGTTTAGTGTGTGGTAATTGGTTACAAGGCAAAGGGACCTGTCTTTCTTGACTACAAAGAAGACTGCAGCCCCATATGGTGAGAGGGAGGGGCAGATGAAGCCCTTGTCAAGCGCGCCCACAAGGTGTTGACAAAGAGTTTTTTCCTCCTTGGCGTCAAACAAAAGAGAGGTTATACCTTGGGCAACAGCCTTTGAAACTGAACAGCATGTTGTATTTCTCTTAGAGGGGGAGTTGATCCAGTGTTTTGCTGAATACGTCCTTGTACTCCTCAAAAAGTGATACTAGTGCTGGAGGTGATGATGTGTCTGAGGGAGGTGTTGTGGGTTCAGAGCAGTTGACTTCCACTGAACACTGGTTAAAGTCCAGTTTCCCCCTTGAAGTTGTAGGAACTGGTTTATGTGAGGCAGACAAACACAGTGTCATGAAGCAGTTTGTTATTTCAACAGGGTAAATCTGTAAGCCCACCTCATTCCAGTTAAGTGTGATTACAGAGGTTCCCAGTCAATATATGGTTGATTATGTTGGAGCCAGTCAAGGCCAGCAATAACATTGTGGCTGAGCCCTGCCATAATTGGCCCAGAGAGCTTCACCTGGATGTTCCTCATTCTCACAGAAAAGGGTACCATCTCATGAGTGATAGCCACCCTACAGGAGATGGCCACACGCACTGCCTTGAAAAAACTGGGTACTTGGTCTAGTTGTTGAGAGTCAGCAAACGTCTGGTTGGCCATAGTGTGATTGGCCCCAGTTTCTACCAAAAGTTTGTGGGTGTTCTCACAAAAACAGAAGGGGTAGGCCAAGCGGGTGATTTTTTTTATGAATGACTGGCTTGGAGAGCGGGGTTGTCACTGTGAACTTAGAACACATCTATGGTCTCCACTTTGTGTACGCTGTAGTTGCAGAGATTCTTGGCAGGGATATATTGAGAATGTGGGTCAAGTGAGGTTAAACAACCTCTTGTATCTATAACCCCCAGGCTTTTCCTGATTCCTCAATCTGGGCCAACTGAAGCTCACCCATGTGGGGGCGCTTGGCCCCGTTTTTCTTCTGAAAAGATTGGCAGCAGACTACTTGGTTGTGGGCGCTTCCAGGTGCAGGGCAAGGTTGGGAGGGAGCATCATTGGATCTTTGAAATCCCATTGAGGTTTGATTGTTAGCTTCTACAATGGCCTTGTAGCAATCATTGAAAGAAGTGCAGCATTCTACAGGAACCCATTTACAGATGTGAGGTTTCAACCCATTGACAATGAGGGTGAGTAGTATTGCATTTCCATCAGTGATGGCTTCATGAGTGGCAGCAAGTGCTTGTTGCCGAGCAGTGAGATATTCAGGGACACTGCACATCTGTTTGATAGCAAGTAGAGGGGACCCTACTACAATAGACAAGAAGGTTTTGTTGTAGCAGGGCTTGGTGGCGTCCCTGAAGGTGGTCCAAGTAACTTTGTGTTCTTGACTGGCCCAGTTAATGAACCATACTGCAGCAGGCCCTGTGAGGCCCCCAGAAGCAGTGGCAACCCACATGGGCTCAGGTACTTGACAAATGTGGAGGCGGGTTTCTGTGGAGTGGAGCCAGCTGACAATGTCAGCCTCCTCCACATCACCCGTGAAGGACTCAAGTTGGAGGCTCAGCATACACTGCAAGAGGTCTGAATGTGGCAACGTGACACTGGCATCATGTTGCCCTAGGAGGAGACGGTTGTGAGTACCAAATGGTCCTGGTAGATAATGTATCCCTCAGGGATGTCCCCATCAGGGATAGGGAGGAAGGTTTCTTGGTGTGGAGTAGCCATACAGCCTGTACTCTGTCCTTTCTTGGGGGAACTTTCTTTTATGTAGGTTGTGAACCTACCGCTGCTACCACTGTTGCAACTGAACCAATGATAATTCAGTATTTGATTGGAGAAGACAACAGTCCAATATAAAGGACAGAAATAATAAGAATAAGGTATTGTTTATTATAGAATACTGTGATTAATATACTATATGTGAAAGGCCACCGGGTCATAAGGGGTGGCATGTTCCATGTTCCATGTAAGGTTTGGAGCCAAGGAATAACTCATGCAGGATCAGCAGGTTGAATTGATACCGCTCCTAATTAGGAGAAAGTGCCCACAGTTTGATATTGCCATCATATTGGTTCATGTTGTTAGATATGTCAAGGGGCAACTCCTTGAGCGCCCCCTGTGTATTGTAAGATATGTTGGCAGGCAAATCTGGGAACTTGGTTGCAACATAAGTACAATTATGAAGTAGCCAGTCCAACCCTTTAATAACATCATGGCTGAGGCCACTCATACTGGGTCCAGAGAGCCTGAAATGAACATTTCTCATTCTTACTGAGAAGGGTACTATTTCATGGGTGATGGCTACTCTGTAGAAGTCTGCTACATGCACTGCTTTGAATTGGCTGGGCACTTGGTCTAGTTGTTGGGAGTCAGTAAATTCTTGGATGACCATAGTGTGATCAGCCCTGGTGTCTATCTGGAGCTTATGGATATTTCCCCAGAAGCAAGAGGGGTAGGTCAAGTGAGTGATTTTATTTGATGAATGACTGGCTTGGAGGGCATGGTTTTCACTGTGCACTTGGGATACGTCTAGGGTTTTCACCTCATGTATGCTATAGTTGCAGGGGGTTTTAGCAAGAAAAGATTGGGAGTGTGGGTCAAGCGTGGTTGCAGAGCCTCTCATGTCTACAACTCCCAGGATTTTTTGAACCATCAATCTGTGCCAACTAAAGTTGTCCCTCACAAGGACGCTTGTTGCCATTCTCCTGCTGGCAGCGCCCTACTTGATTGCGGGTGCTGCCAGGTGCAGGGCAAGGTTGAGAGAGTACATAATTGGGACTATAAAAGCTCATTGTGGCTTGATTGCTTGCTTTTACAATGACCTTGTAAAATTTTTGATAGAGGTGCAACGCCCCACAGGCACCTATTCACAGATATGGGGTTTCAACCCATTGACAATGAGGGTAAGAAACATGGCTTTTCATCAGTAATGGCTTCTGGGATGGCAGCAAGTGCTTGTTGCCAAGCAGTGAGATATTCAGGGATGCTTCCTGTTTTTTTGATGAAAAACAGGGGGTTCTCACTACAATGGGTGAAAAGGTTTTGCTATAGCAGGGCTTGGTGGCATCTCTGAAGGCCGCCCAGGTGACATTGTGTTTTTGACCAGCCCAGTTGGTGAACCATATGATGACAGGCCCTGCAAGGTGCCCTGACGCGGCGGCAACCCACATGAGCTCAAGTACTTGACAGATGCAGAGGCGGGTTTCTGTAAAGTGTATCCAGCTCACTATATTGGCTCCCTTAACACTACCTGTGAAGGAATCAATTTGTAGGTTTATCATGTGCTGTGACAGATCAGATGGGGCAGGATAACACTAACATTGTGTTGTCCCAGGTGGAGTCATTTGTAGACACTGGTGAGAACTAACTGATCCTGGTATACAATGTAACCTTCTGGAATCTCCCTGTCAGGGATGAGTAGGAAGGTCTATTGGTGAGGTATAGCCATACAGCCAGCACTCTGTTATTTCATGAGAGAATTTTCTTAAAGGTAAGCTGTCAATCAAACCTACCACTGCTACCACTGTTGCAACTGAACCAGTTATAGTTCTGTATTTAGATTGAGAAAGACAACAGTTCAATATAAAGGACAAGAATAAGAATAGGATGCTATTTTATTGGAGAATAGCATAGTTAATATACTGTATTGGGAAGCCACAGATCCAGCAGGGGTGGCACCGTGACAGGCCTGGTATAAGGTTTTGGGCTGGGAACATCTTAGGTGAGGGATCAGTGAGTTGAATTGGCATCACTCCTAATTATGAGATAATCCCTGTAATTTGGCATTACCCAAAGGATCATCTATACTGTTAGTTGTGTTATGGGGCACCTCTTCAAGCGCCCCCTGTGTATTGTAAGATAGGTTAGCGGGCAGGGGAGTAATCTTGGTTGCAACAATACTTATTTTAAGATTAGGGTAAGGGATGGAATCAGATTTGGCATTGAACTGTGAAATAACCAGCTGTTCAGTAGATGGCAGAAAGTGGCAGAACCTAGATCCACAGCCTTGAAGGCTAATATAGGGACAAGTAAGAAGACAACAAGGAACTAGATTCTGAAACCCTTGACCTCTTTAAAGCAAGTAAAGCAAAGGAGAGAAGGATAAAAAGTGAAGAAAATAATGGTAACAAACTTGGTTGGCCATGCCTTTAGCTTCTGAATCAAGCAGGTTTCCAATGTTGAACTTTAAATTTAAACCAGAAGACCTTAACTTAATGCTGAGCCTTGATTGTGAGGGCTTAATAGCTAGGGCTGTGTTTGATGAGAAATTGGCTAAAAACTAACCAGCATATGTGAAATTCCTGGTACTTAACCATGCTGTCCTTAATTGGGGTTTGTAATAAATGAAGATGAGGTTTTAAAGCTATTGAAGTGTGAAAAATGAAGATCTCAGGTTGAAATCTCATCTGAAGTTGGGTGACAAGATTCTGGAGAGAAAATGAAAGTATTAGCAGTGGGGAGAAAAGGAGGATCCTGAAAGATACATCCTTTAAATACAGTGTATCATGTGGGATATCTTTCCAGGTATCTACATATGTGGCCTGGGTGGGAGCCACACAAAGATAGAAGTCCATTGTTTATCAATTT
>QTSX02006922.1:0-12242 GCA_014839935.2 Entomophthora muscae
TTCTGCATATTTTCTGGGTCTCCATATTGGTGGGGCTGTTACAGTTATAAGATAATACCCTGAGTGTTTTATGAAAACCACAACCCCCTAACCACATGGTAAAATAAATAAATTGAATCATTGATCTCAAAAGTGAGATTATCCATAAACTGTATATTTGCTAGTTCAAGATGACAGCCTTGGTCAATCCACTGATGGATGGCCCATTTGTTCTCCCTAGTGAGCAGGGTTGACAGATGCTTAGGTTTATACATTTGGAGAATTCAACTGATGTTGAGATACCTTCTGTAAAGCTTGTTGAAAAATTTAGATCTATTCTAATAATACCCATAGTCTTCTTGAGGTCCCCATTATCCTTTATCCACTTGATAAGGATAAGGCGCTTTATGTCAGATACAGATTTCTGAGTTGACTTTTTGGGTAAGGTTGAATCTGGATACTGTATAGTGACTGGCACACAAGGCATAGGCACCTTTATCATAGAATGCTGTGACATTCTTTAACACCTGCTGCCCCTCCACAGTTCTGTAACACTCTGACTCTTTATCATCATCTTGATCACCATTACTTACATAGGGCTTGTATGTAGTATCAAGCACTGGCTGAATCTTTTGTATCATACTTTTTGGGATCAACTCCTGACAATAAACAGGCTAAAATAGCAAAAAGATGAGTGCAACTTTCTTGTTGTGCACTGTTTTAGACATGAAAGTCTTGATAGCCTTTCTGGATAGTTTAGGCACCCTTGATTTTATGCTCTGTGCCCTCCCAACCTGTGCAGCTTGAACTAGTTGTTGTGTCTCTGTGACCCCAACAGGATCTATTATCCCTTTGACTCCTTTCTGAGTTGGCACTTGTGTTGCTAGAAGACGCCGCCCAAGGGGGGGGGGCCGGCGGGGGGGGGCCCCCCCCCACTAGCACAATTTTTTGACCTGTGAATACACCCCCAACCACGGCACACCAACTGTATTGTTTTTTTGCTGCTGTGTTTCTTCCATTTTACTATAAAAAAATTCTAAATCAAGCCATATTAAGCTGCAACCCTGGTTTTATAGTTTACTTTTTATCTGAATAGGGGTATTTAATTAGAATATACACCACCCAACTACCTGTTTATAGATTTTTTATGTCTTAGTTGTTTTTGGGTTTACAAAGCCCTTTTTAGAATTGCTAGATTAATTTTCAACCACTCTCCCAGATTTTATGCTATATTCAAGCACCCAGAACAATGGTTTATGATCCATTTTTCAGATCATGAGTATTTTTAGATAGCTAGGTACTATTCTTGTTTACGTCTCATTTCACACAACTGCTGAGTATTTTTGTTTACATAGTGAGTTGCTATTGTGTTTTGTTTTTGGTTTGAGTTTTGACTTACTGTGGCTGAGTGTATTTTGTCGCCAATTTACATAGTAATTACATGTACACCAAGGGACAGCTCTTACCATTTTTTTGTGATTCCATGTTTTTGTATGTATTTTGATCATTTTTGTTTATAGTATGAGTACTTTGTTGTTGTGTTGAGCCATTTTGTCTACAATGCCAAAAATCCCTGTTAACAGAGTTTATTTTTTATGCTGATACTTGTATTTTGCTTAAATGTGAGTCTGTTTTGTTTAAATCTGAGTTATTTTCACTTAGCACCATAGCTGAGAAAACTACTGTATTGAACCCCTTGTCATTAGTAATCCAGTTTAATTGTTTCTTGATGTAAGAGCTAATATAGATTTTTTTACTTTTGGAAAATGATCTATGTATTAGTTATCAGATCCAATCACTTGTAGTCAAGTGTTTTTGTTGTCATTGGTGGATACCAATTGTCCAATGTACTAAAATAGATGAGATCTTCAGATAACAATAGGCTTGATACGACAAGATTGTAAAAGAGGATTGATGGAAGATGAAATTCATATTAAAGCTCACTTGAATTATAAGAGATCATGATCTTTGATAGGCTGGTAGAAATATGGAGCTGAATTTGAATAGCAAAGTGAATCTGATTGGTGAAATTAGGTGTCTAGATTTACAAACCTTGAAGGCTGTTGGTGGGAATTAAACCTGCCTTATTGGAATTTAGGAACCAGATCACTGGACAGTTTTGAGGAGGCACTGGTTGAATCAAGGAAATATAACGCGATAGAAAGTTGGATGTCGAGTCATCAATAAGTGCCTCCCTGGTATCTCCAACTGACAAGCCTACTGCTGCATTTTGGGGTGGAATAAACTGCTGACAGGTAATCGTGACTACAACAAGTAACTGGCCTTTAGCCGTTGCCCTGGGCGGATTAGTCTACTTCTTGACTTTTATTATTTACCCCTCATCGCTTTGGAGGCAAGTTTTTATACTTTACCAAACTGTTTTTTTCTAATCCACAAAGTTCTTCAATAAATAAAGGACTGATCTTGAAAATATGCTTCCACAATAGAAACCTTGATAATAAAATTATTCTGGGGCTTTATTCGCCAGAACTTTCTTAAAGGGATATTTATATGTTCTACTAAAAGCATTGAAAAGGATCTTAAACCATAGAAATAGTAACCAGCTGTTTTTAATGCTTCTTTTACTTTAACTCTTCTGCAGAAATCTTTTGATTTTTTCAATCGTTAGACTAAATATATTTTAGGACCGAATACTTAAAATATTGAATATCCTTTGCAATTTCCTCAGAAGGCATCATCAGCATCTTTCTGGCTCAATACATAGTCCGGTTCAATACACTTAAGGCTACATCCAAAGTTCACTTGCTGATTTTTCAAAAGCAAACCCGAGTTACTTGTATATTTTCCTAAGGGAGCCATGTCAAATATCTTTGTATGCGTGAGATGCCGTCCATTAAATTCACGAGGTAAAATTGAGTTATAATCTTTAGCTAGAGAGTATGTTGCAGGATTTTTTTGATTGGGGTTTAAGCTATTGTTTGACCAAAACGTGATATAGAAAAAACACGGGGCGCAGTTGGTTTGATCAAGATGAGTGGTCAAATGACCACCATCGAGAGGCCACCCCCAGGGAAGGATGAAAAGCCCAACTCTGTCTCTAAAGACGAAAGCCAGCCAAAGTCTTTCACGTTTGATCGGAGTTACTGGTCTGCAGGTGCCCCATCTGATTCCGATTATGCCAGTCAGAAAATGGTATTCGAGGACATTGGACGATCTATGCTTGACCATGCATTCGGAGGGTATAATACTTGCATATTTGCGTGTATGGAAAGTTAAGCGTGCTTGGGCTGATGTTATGTTAGATGGCCAGACTGGCAGTGGCAAGTCGTATTCTATGGTGGGGTACGGCGAGGACAAGGGTATCATTCCATTGACGTGCGCTGAGCTTTTTGAACGAATCGATGCCAATGACGACATTAACCTAAGCTACAACGTTGAAGTCAGCTACATGGAAATATACTGCGAAAGAGTGCGAGACCTATTAAACCCCAAAGGCCAAGGTAGTCTACGAGTACGTGAGCATCCCACATATGGTCCCTATGTCGAGGATCTATCTAAAATGGTAGTCAAATCCTATCGTGACATCGAGAACCTCATGGACGAAGGCAACAAGGTACTTGGCTCGCTTTCGATCCTTTAACTCTTAGGCCCGCACCGTCGCCTCAACGAACATGAATGCCACCTCTTCCCGCTCTCACGCTGTGTTTACCATCATCCTAACCCAGACACGTTTCGATGTCGATGCCCAACTCTCAACAGAGAAGGTCTCACGCGTCAGGTAAGGTCGACTTTGATATCCCACCAACGTCGCCCAGTTTAGTTGATCTTGCCGGAAGTGAGCGTGCCAATTCGACTGGTGCATCTGGTCAGCGACTTAAAGAGGGGGCCAACATCAACAAATCGCTCACCACTCTCGGCAAAGTCATATCAGCGCTCGCAGATCAGGCAGCCGCTGCCCCCACCAAAAAAGGCGGCCGCAAGAAGGAAGACGTGTTTGTTCCTTACCGCGACTCAGTGCTGACGTGGCTATTGAAAGACTCCTTAGGCGGTAACAGCAAGACTATCATGTTAGCAGCCATCTCCCCTGCAGATTATGAAGAGACGCTCAGTACACTAAGATATGCTGACCGTGCTAAGCGTATTGTAAACAAGGCCACCGTCAATGAGGACCCTAATGCCAAGATGGTTCGAGAACTAAAAGAAGAGTTGGAGCTGTTGCGCAGCAAACTTGCAGTGTATGATCCAGCAGAGGCTTATGGCAGTTCCAAAGAGGGGCCGCGAGTCAAGCATGTTACTCAATCAGTGGCTGAAATCCAAGACCAACTCCAAGCCTCTGAAAAATTGATGTCACAACTAAATGAAACATGGGAAGAGAAGTTGGAAAAGACCAGAACCATTCAAGTAGAACGAGAAAAGGCCTTAGAGGAGTTGGGCATCACGATTGAAAAAAACGAGGTAGGAGTACATTCGCCCAAGCGTACTCCACATCTAGTCAATCTTAATGAGGATCCCTTCATGAGTGAATGTTTGATCTACAGTCTTAAGCGTGGTTTAACACGCGTAGGCCTTGTGGACAGCGACACTGACATACGACTTAGTGGAACAAATATCCTTAGTGAACACTGTACCTTTGAGAATGTCAACAGTGTTGTTACACTTCACCCTGCACCAAACAGCATGACTCTTGTTAATGGACGTCTCGTGACAGAGCCCAAGCGTCTTCGCTCTGGCTTCCGCATCATCTTGGGCGACTGCCATGTCTTCCGTTTCACCAATCCTGAGGAAGTTCGAAGGGAGCGCACTCGATCACGTTTGTCAGTATCACACCCTGCTGGCGAAGGCAATCGTGCTCCAACTCCACCTGAGCGCCCCGATTCACGCTCCTCTACAGTTGCATCTGACATAGTTGATTGGAGCTATGCATGGCGTGAGGTCAGCTTGGGCGAAAACATCAGCACCTCTAGTTCCATTGATCCTAATTTCCCTAATTCGCCTGATCGCCAGGAGCTTGAACTTAAGCTCAAGGCTACCCAAGATGAGATGGAACGCGCCCTGACGGAGCAGCGTCAGCAATACGAGGCAACGTTCCGCCAGCTTCAAGAGGGCAATGCCGATGCGACAGTTGTTCGCGTCCTATCACCCCGCGAGAAGCGCCTAGTTCAGCAAGTTTTAGTCCGCCTTCGCCAACGCACATTTGTCGGTATGGCCGAGGCACTGCTTACCAATGCAGTGTTACTCAAAGAAGCAAATGTCATCAGCCGCGAGCTGAAAAAAGATGTCACTTATCAATTCATTGTCATTGAGTCCCTTTCTACTGCTCTCGCTACCTCGTTCTGGGAAGCTTCGTCGGCTTTCGATGAGTTGGATAGCTCCGAGGACACTGCGCTTGTAGGCGCTCGTGTGCCCTGTGTCGGCATCCATGTGGTCGACCGACGGAACGGTACATTCTATGTATGGTCGATTGACCGTCTCAAAATGCGCCTAAGCCGCATGAGAAACCTGTACAATCTCATGGATCGGCCAATGTATCGAGAGCACTTTAACCTCGAAGATCCCTTTTATGAGAAGCCAGCCCCCCAGTTTGTTTTGATCGGAGTTAGCCAAGCCTCCTTGCGGTGCCTCATGAGCTTTGTAACGCAAGAATTCACCCTGCCTATCCTCAACCAGCTCACGGGCCAAGCCGAGGCTCAGCTTAAAGTGACCATTTTGCCCATTGCTCTTACTTCCAATACTGAGGGCGGAGGCTTGGCGATAGGGGATTTGGCTGTGTTTGAAGTGATCGTAGATAAGTTAACGGGACTAGATGAAGAGTTCTTCACCCAGGCTCATGTGCAGTTCCGCCTTTCAGCCTTTGGTGCTTTAGCAAATCAATCAGCTGGGGATGCTGTGTACGCTACCGATCCCGTGAGTGATTTTGGCAAGGAGTCTATTCGCTTCAACTTCCGACACACTCTCCGGCTCACCGTTACAGAATCTGTTCTGGCATCCTTGTCCGGACGTCCACTACGGTTTGAGGTTTTTGGTCGTCCCACCCAGCGTTTGCTCCAAAAGTATGAGCATAGCGAAGAGGGCTGTGGCTCAACGCATGCTGCACTTATTGGAGCACCGACCAATGCGCCAGCTACGGTACGGGAGCGCCGGCCTGAGGATGAGCTACTGCAGCCTGAAACTCACGATGTCTTGACTTGGTTACAAGTTTCGGAGCTGGGGGCTTCAGGCGAGTACGACAAAGTACCTGTCCAGGCTGCTGCCGCCAACGATACAGGCTGTTTCCTTCTTCGCCAAGGCCTTCAGCGGCGAATTCATGTTCACATGACTCACAACTCAGGTCGCACCCTTCCTTGGAGCAGTGTCCCCCGAGTTGTTCTTGGTCGAGTGAGGCTGGTAGATAGCAAAGGTCGCTACTCTAACGAAACAAGTTCTACAGCGGGTCCTGTAGCTCTTAATGTTATTCCTTCAAGTTTTATGACTCAGGTTGCTGCTGATGGCACTGCCAGTCTTCGGTTCAGCGTAGCATGGGATAGCTCTCTCCATGATTGCATCCACCTGAACCGTAATACGCCTAGCGGACAGCGTGTAGTGCTGACTCTTAATTGGCAGGTGGCTTCCGAGCGTCTAGTTGAGCCACTCACCTTTATTGCCGACCTTCCTGTTACTATTGCTTCACGCACAGCCTCGGTTTCCAAGTCTTTCTTTGCCTTCATGTCAAGTTCCACACGGCAACTCTCCAAGCTTTCAACCCTTTACCAGGTTACTCTAACTCCGCGCATGGCCAAAAAGCGCAGTGAGCTTTGGCGTCTTAATACTGCATCTACCTATGTCCGGGGAGAAGAGTTCCTCCGCGGTTGGCGGCCAAGAGGTGTATCGCTTTTGGTGGACTCGCGCAAAGCAACCCAAGCACGTCAGCGCCGCGAGGCGTTAAATTTAGCGCGCCAAGCCTCTCGCTTGCGGGAACTTACTCGCACCCAAAGCCCACCAGTCCCCAGCACCCCCTGCGATCCAAAAGTTCTACTCGAGAAATATGTTCACATCTGGCAATCGCTTGTTGCCAGAGATGAGGTATTGCCTTCTATTTCTTTCCTAATCCATAGATTGATGGAGCTTCTGATCGTCAACCGTCAACCCGTGATGAACCCGATCCAAATTTTCCTGTACAGCCTTCCGCCAGCGGTACACGATCTCCAGCAAGCCTGTCTGCTGGTTCCGACACAACCATCGCTTCATCAGTCATTGACGGCGCTAGTTCACCCTCAATTTCGCTAATCCCCAATCCTATCCGTCGCGATGATGGGCCTCCCAAGATGCACGGAGAGGTTAAGCCAGTTCCCAGAAGGTATTCCTTTATAAAACCACCACTCACATGAAAGCGACAATGTCACTAAACGTGGCTTCCTTCTCGTGCCCGAAGACTCTGAAACTTGGACCAAGAGGTGGTTTGTCATCCGAAGGTAGGTTCGTCCTTTAATTTATTTAACGCTTAGGCCATACATGTTCATGTACACGGATAATTATGAAACCGAGGAACTCAATGCGTTCGATCTAACAACTGTCCGAGTTGATTACAACAAGGATATGGAAAATCTCTTACAGGTTGGCAATATTGGCTGCAGCATCTAATCTTTTAGCGAAACTTTGTCTTTGCCGTGTATACCAACAACAATGCTTACATGCTCCAAGCCTCGAGCTACGAAGACATGAAGGCATGGCTCAAGAGTATAGATCAGTGGTACTGCATCTCAGTCTAATTCAAAACTCCTACTTACCCCTTCTCCTCTACCCTTCATACGCTAATAAATCACTTCTTGTAGATACTCATAAGTTTAGAATATCAAGACTAGAGTAGTGTAAATTCCATAACTGTTGTAACTGTGCTGCTTTAGCAGAGGTATAGAGAAGGGGAAAATAATATTGGAATATAAAAAGTCTTTGTTTTTAGAAGAAGATATCATAGAGTGTTGGTTGTGGCACTCATGGGGGTATGTAGATGGCCTACCATATGGATCATATTATTTTAAGAAGAACTGTGTTCTAAATAAGAAACTATTCAGCCACAATGTCTCAACCAACAATCTAGGCTCATCATGTCCCGACTTTGAGTCTGTAGTGAAACAAATCAAGTTACCTAAAACTTTCCAACCTCACTAGCAAGCTTACCTCCCAGGTTTAACCCTCTTTTGAAGAAGGGCCTCATCACTGGTCAGTACATCTCCCAGGAGGTTTTTGGAGGCCCAGGCACCATCTTAAAAAGTTGGTCTTCAGGGGCAGTAAAGCTGTGCTACCCTAGGTTTACCTTGCTTTTCAAGGGCAGAGTCCACCACACTGCATCACCTTGCCTTGGCATTTCACCCTAGCCCTGGGTTTTAGGAAGGTATCATTACCATCCACCCAGAGTACATTTGCTGGGCCTACCTCTTTAAGGTGCAATCCACTTTTGTCCAAGGTTACCACCTACACCTCATCTCCAACTGTATGCCGGTCAGCAAAGGGTGGGACATATTCTTGAATCCTTTCACCCCACATGCTGCTTGCTCCTGTATCACTTCTGGGAGTTGTTGAATCTCTCAAGAGGGCCCCCTGGAGGAAATGTCCCAACAGGGACCAGCTAAGACTTTTACTACATAAGTTTGTGTCCCATCCAACAGCTCGAAAAGTCTTTTCCCAGTGGCCCTATTGACTTGAATGCAGCATACCAGAAGGGCTGTTGAGAGCTGTTTAGGCCACGCTTCTGAGGCTCCAGCAGTGAGTTTGGAAAATCTTGGGTTAATAACCTATTCAGTCTCTTTAATTATAAGCAGTGGGCCTGTTCCCTTGGTGCTGGACTGAGAAACCCGCCCAAGATGTTCAAAGAAACACCCTGGTCCTCACACACTCCTCCAAGATGCCATGAATATTGTCCAAACATTGGACAAAAGATGAACATGGGCATTCCCAGTTTCTGCACCAGGTGCCAAAGTTGATCAGTTAATTAAAAATATTAATGGGAAGCCCAACAGCAGTTGCCTGCTAGATCAGGCCCCCAGGACTCTCTTGAGAGCAGAAATGACCCCCATCTATTGCAACTGGGGGCTAATTTCACCCCCAGGGCCTCACCCAGCAGCCCCAAGTCCCCTCATTTCCCCACATCACCCAGGCATCTTAACTGGAGATTGAACCTGTATCTGCCTGCCAAGCCCCCACATCCTTTTTTGTCCACTTGCCTGAGTTATTAGTGGGCAGGGTCCAGACTTGAAATTTTGCAAATCTTTTCAAAGCTGGGCTGATTTTTTGGGCCTCCCTGGCCCTCCAGCCACTTGGTTAGCTGAAGGGGGTTAGAGAGAGCCCAACCTAACCACTTTTATAAGGCCAGGGGCCCAACTATAGGCCCTTTTCTCTTGGTTCTTTGTGTGGCTGTTTTCTTGCAAATGAAACCACTGCTTCCCCATTTTTTAGCACCTGGGCCCAAAATTTCTGGGGGTTGACTTTGAAGGCCCCCAAAAATCTTGCAGCCCAGCTGGCTATCCTTGGTTATGCCCACCTCCCATAAAGCTGCTCATAGATTTCCTTCTTCTGTGATTAAATTGGTAAATATCACCCTTTATATTGCAATGGCTTTTCCTGTTATTCTTGTGGCACTATTAAATACTGTTTTCCTTTATATCTCTTTGGTATTCAAGTATATGGAATGAACAATATGTCTTGTTGGCAAGAAGAACTCTCACTTGTTACTCATCAATGATGAGCAATCACAGAGAGTTTACCTATACTTTTGGCATGTCTCAATCTTTCAAGGCTGGTGGCTCCCTTAAAACTTCTTTTTGAGAGTCAACAAGGGGAGGAGGAGGGGTATCTGGGGGACTAATCCTTAATAATGAGGGCTACAATAATGGCAACAAATTTCTTCCTGCCCTTTTTCTCACTTGTTAGCTCTCTGAACCGTCTGTTGAGAATGTTGCTTCCAGAACTCTCCTAGAACACATCAGGGTGGTATTATGCCTCAGGGTGGAATCCAGGTTTTTCTTTCCTGGCTTCTTTCCTAGACACTAATAAACTGTTCACTTGTGCATTATACAGTGCTCTATACCATATTTTTTATCCCTTGCTTGGTGAGGTAAACATTGGTATGGTCAGTGATCAGTTTTTTTTCTCCTTCCATAATGAGGAGGCCTAGTATATCAAAATTGCTGATGTACTTGCCAATCAATCTTATAAAATCAATATCAGTATGTTGCTTGAATGCTTGGACAGATTTCCAGAGAATGACAAAGCCTATCAGTGTCAGTGATTCATTTTTTTAGCATTTATTTACCAATAAAATGGAGGAAAGTCCCTAAATTAAAGCCAATTAATAATGAACCTAAAGGGACTTTTTACCATAAGAAGATTGATCAAATGACTCAAGTCTTAAAATCTATCAAGAAAGGAGATATTTTTGAAGAGAGTAGTGTAGGGTAGTATAAACTAGTATTTACCAAGGGACATAAAGATAGATAAATGGAGGGATTTGAGCTGGTTCAAAATAAATGAAGTGAATACAAATAGGACCAATTATGTACATTAGGTTTATAACCTGTTAATATAAACAAAAATATACCATCCTAAAACAAAATCAGTTTTGTTTCAAAACCAGATGCATCTTTTTTTACTAAAATACAAGCTCAGTTCACAGACAAAAGAGCGCCAATAGGAAAAAATGCCCAGAAAAACAATGAAAGATGATTTCTAAAAACAAATTTATTTGAAAGTAAAAATAATGCAACAAATTATAAAAAATGATTTCAGTCACTGTAATATATCTGCTTTTCAGATGCTCATCAATGTGTATTCTGGAGTCAAAGCCAGAGACTGGCTGAGTTGATGTGACATTCTTCTGGTGAACTGGTTTTGATGTAAGAATATTATACTGATCCTGTAAGTACATGTAATCCCCCAAGACTTTCCCCATAAGCATCCTAGAATCTCCCTTATGAACCATAGCTTTTTTCTGTGTCTGCCCTTCTTTAGAAGTGTAGAGATCACAGAAAAAGTTCTCTAAATTTACTTTGAAGAAACTCTTGACCTCTTGGCAAAAGCTTCAACCCTTTGTCATTATAGCACATTTTTCATCAGAAGTTTGGCTACATAAAAAAATTCCCGCATCTTTGCCTATACTGTTCTTCTTACTATAAATTCAGAACCTAAAAGTAAAAATGCGGGATTATCAAATTCTTTTGCGTGAACTCACCAACTTACTGAAGTAATTTCCATCCTTTTATATAAAAAAGTAAGTTGTTCTGGGATGAAAATTACTCCATTAAGTTGATGAGTTCACACAAAAGAATTTGACAATCTTGCATTTTTATCTTTAGGTTCTGAATTTACAGTACCCAGAACTGAAATGATATTTACTAGGAAATTTTTCTGTCCTATAAGTGTCTTTAAAGCTTTAGGGGATGTGAAAGTCTTTATTATTCAAAAGGAATATCTTATTATAAACCTTCTAATGTTTGGCTAATTGTTTAATTAATCTGTTGTGCTATTGTTCTGTAGTTTCACCAAGCTGTGGAGCTATGTTATTATTGTAGATTGGCATCCAGTTTATCAAATTATTTAATACTAGAAGGCTCCTAAAAATGTAGATGTAGATCCTAAGATATCAAGATAGGATGTAAATATGTGTAGACAGATTACAAGTTTCACTGTTTAATCACTAATATATAGCCCTTTGTCCCAAGTGTTTCCTCTTTAGGAAAGTTTCTTTCAAAGATTAAGCTAGCCCACATGTCCTCTTTTATATCATAGAATTAGATTTTGGTCTTACCTTACTAAAAGTCTAAAATATTCTCCCAATGTTTTCCAAATCATTAATTAATCTTTGAGCTTTCCAACCAAAGAACTGCATTGATAAAACAAGCCTCAAAATCATCAAATAATCCCCAGTAACTATCCTGAAACAGTTCTCTATCATATTCAAGGTTTTACTAAAACCTGAATAGGAATTCAGTGGTTGACTTCTTTGTTTATTAAAATTTGAGCACTAAAAGCGCTAATGTTTCCCTGATTCTTTCAGCACTGCTATGGGTTCAGAAACCTTTTTCTTTCATAGTAAAATGCTATCGAAAGCATTTTCCTCAATTTTTTTAAGAATTTATCTTGTATTTCCCACTGTAGAAAAAGAGTTTAGAAAATGGGTTTCAAGGTGTGATCCTCTTTTACTCTTATAACAAACTATCTCAGAGAAATGCTTCAAGACACTTTCACTATTTTTAAGACACTAAAAAATATAGAGTAATGACCTAGCAAATTGTTTATTCATTGAGAGCATCTAGATTATAGTGTTGTCCTAC
>QTSX02006923.1:0-12156 GCA_014839935.2 Entomophthora muscae
ATAGTTCCTGCTCCTGCACCCCATCTCTCCTTTCCTGGTGTACCTCTGTTTTACCAACTTGCCCAGTCAAGCCAGACCATGAGTGCTGCCTCAGGAGAACTCCTCCTTGTTCATTCCATCCCGCTTTTATTACAGCAAGCTTAGGTTTGCTTACCTGACCATTCTGGGGCTCACTGAGCAAGTGATTCTCCATATGGGAGTGTGGCGTCCTTGGGCCACAGCTGCCTTTTATGTGATGTGGATGGCCCCCATCATCTACTAGGCCTTCCAGGCTATACCCTTCCCCTCAACTGAAGGTTCCCCTAGGAGCAACCCAGGCCTAGACCGTATACTGTAATTTCCTTGCCATCACAGATAATTTGGTAGGGATCTTTGGGAGCACCTGGGAGGGTATACCACTGAAAGCCTTTCAAAGTCCAGGGTTTGTGGTTGGGGTTGGGGGGATACTCTGTGAAATGTACAGGATCAAACAGAGAGTCAGGGGGCAGTCATAATCAAGTACTTCTAGGTGTAAGGAATTACATTCCTTTCACAAAATTCAAGACACAAAAACAGCTCATTGAGACCAAGAACATCAAGGAAAACAAAATTGGAAATGCATTTTTAAATGCTAAAAATGATGATACTAGCTTTAATGATGAAGTTAATGTCAACACGTCAAAAGCACAATAAAATATGATAAATGAATAAAAAATTTATTAAGGAAATTAAAAGCAAAAGAAATATCAAAAGCAAACATGGAATCTTTAACTTTAATATAAAACCTACTTTAAACCCAAAAACACACATATATCAAGGCTTGCTAACAACATAAAAGTTAATAATATCCACAATAAGAGCTCTAAAAGTATCCCAATAAGAGAAAAAACCAATCAGATATCAGGAAATTGCCCCACAGGATCACACAAGCACCCATAAATTTGCAAGAGCCAATCAAAGACCCAAATTCAACCAAGCCAGAGAAACAATCCTTATCCAAGCCCATAAACTGACACAGACCACTGCAAGGATCCAAATTGTAATTCACAAACCAAAAATAACCTTGCTTCTTCTTGCATTGCAGGCTGCAGCCTGCTGCAGTCCTGCAAGGCAATACTTTCCCAACAGCTCCTGCAGGATAATCTGGTAATCACCTGGCCTACTCCCCCTCTTCATTCAGTATTTAAACTGATTTCTCCCTTTTAGAGCAATTGCTCTAACAATTTATATTCCTGTCTTCACTCCAAATAAATCTATATTTTCAAAGCTTCTAAATCTTGATTAGTATATACACAAGGCTCCCCTACAACATGAAGCTCATTCTTATGGTATGGGCTTTTTGTATGTTAATTGTACATGGTCAGGCTAACATGAACTTCAAAACTCCCAAGCCAACTCTTACCAATAAATCTAAAGACTCTATTTGGTATTGTTTTGGTCCATACCACTGTCATGCTCCATATATTGAAACCACTCACTTTCCTCCTATTATTCATCCCAAGCCCCCCTGGTTGGTCTTGGGATACACCAGCATCTACTGTCTATTAAACCACTTCACTTCCCTTCTAGGGAGATTTTTCCTATTCAGTCACCTTTTAAATATGCTAATGATAGCAGTTCCAGTTGGGTCCACTCTGGTTAAGTTCAAATTAGGAGCCCTTCTCCATTCAATTGGAGAAAGGATCCCCAATATATGGATCCCTGACACTAGGCCTCTAGCTGGTGCTTTTATGTTTAACTCCTGAGGTAGAGTTCTGGTATCTGGGCAATTGGAGATGGAATAGTATCAGAAATAAGTAAGGAAATAGGTTGGTGAACCAAAGATTCATAACAAACTTTATTTTGTAAAAATGATGATACAGAACCTCACAGGTGTTCTTGACTTATATAGTCACTCACATGTAGGTGCCTCTGGGAATTTTCTTGTGCTATCTGGGTGGCATGATTGGGCATCCCAACTTATGTTGTTTGGCTGGCTTGTCAATATTTTTGGGGTCTTCAGGCACAGCTGGTTGGCCTGCTAGTGACTATCTTTGCTTGACTGTTTATTAGCTGGAGCAAGGTTGATTTTAGGTGTCATGGGGTCATTCCAAATTTGATCACCATTTTTGGACTGGCTTGACAGGCATTCTTGAGGAAAAGAAACTTGATTAAAAAGGGGTTCCCAATTGGGGACCCCAGATTACTAAATGTAGGGTGGGCTTGAACTGGGTTTACTGGGCAGAAAAATCAGCCTGCCCAGGCCCAGCCAAACCCACCAAGTCTTGGGCGTAGCTTTTGGGGACCAGGACAGGCCCTGCAGCTACTGCCATGGCAGGAGTGGTTCCTTCACCTGGATATTTGCTTTTCAAAGCAAATTTACGCCACCTGCTCTCACCGCCTGGTAGCTGGGTGAGGGTTCAATTCCTGCCTGGCAATTTGAAGTTGTTACTTTTGTTGAGTATATACTTCTGGGAAGTATAATAAACAAGATAAAGGGGAATATTAAGAAGAGAATGATACTTTATTGGATATAGATATAGGATATTATAGAGTATCATGGGAACCCACATACTGTCCATGTACATTGTGGTAGTCATGGGGCTTATCTGAGTAGTGTTCCTCTTAGGTCACAAGGCTTATTCAACCTCTGTTCCGTTAAGGATCTGGATTCTTTGATCCCTGTAATAGATGGTCAACTGATAGTAGTGCCACCAATTTACTGGTCAGTTGATGAGTTGTTTGGTGACCTGTGCAGTGAGTTACTTGGGGTGTTAATTCCACAAGAGGGATTAATCAAAGATGTTGCAACATCTCCTCCTGGGGTGCTGGAAGGCAGAGCCTTGTGAATTTTCTTAAGTGTGTTGGGGATACAAGCTTGATATTGATCCAGTTTAGTGTTGGGAACAGGAAGTCTAGAGTTATGCTGGGCTGTTCTTGCCTTACATAGGTGGAGTCAATCATGGTGCATACGTTTTAGTTCAGTTTGGGCCCCAACTCCTTGATGAAGTAGGTATTGTTGGGCTTGACTTCCATGACAATGCCTGGTCTGTGTAGCCCTGGATCTAATTTATGCTGGTTGTGGTTGACAACTCAGATTTTGTCTCCAACTTGAAATCTTTCCTGCTGTAGGGGAATCGCTTCCCTCTTAACTCTTTTGTGTTTCATTTCCTCTTGGTCTTTTTGGGCGCATTGTATATTGAGGTTGCTGTTGTCTGGCATCTTTTTGGGCAGAGGTAACTGTGGTCCTGTGGTTTTACTACTAAGAGCGGGCTTTTGTCCATAGACAAGTTCATAAGGGCTTTTTCCTGTGTTACAGTTGACTCGTGTTCTACAGACCATGAGTGCTGTTGGCAGCATGTCAACCCAGGCCTTTGTATTGTTAGCAGATAACTTACTGAGGGCTTCTACAAGAGAGCTGTTTAGTTGTTCTACTCATCCATTTGCTTGAAGGTGGTACAGGCTGGCTGTGATGTGTTTTATTCCATTCTTGGCAAGATAGATATTGGTGTCAATGGCATTAAGTTTGGTGCCTCTATCTGTGATCAGGAGGTCAGGTTTCCCAAACTTGGCTATGATTTCTTTCCCAATAAATTGCCTCACATCATTGCCTTTGTGTTCTTTTGTTGCTTGTGCCACAGGCCATCTGGTTGCAAAGTTGATAACTGTTATGATGTACTTCTTGCCCTTGTTTTTGCCAGTATTTGGTCCCACAATATCCAGTGACTATACCTTGAAGGGTTGTGTGATGGATACAGGTACTACTGACTTGGGTGGTGCTTTGGTTTGGGCGTACTTTTCACAGAATTTGAATTGTTCCAGTACCTCTCTGATATAATCTAGCATGTTGGGCCACCAGTAGTGTGTCTTGAGATATTTTTGCAAGTTCCTGCTACAGTTGTGTCCCAGGTCTCTGTGATATCAGAGGAGTGTGTCAATCTTTTGTGTAGACGGGACATAGAGTACAGTGTCACCATTTAGAAGTATTTGGTGCAAGGTACCATAAAATTTTTTGAACAGATGCTTTGTCTTAAGGACTTTCTCTTGGATGTTCATTGGGGTGCCAGGTGGGAACCCTTCCTGGAGATTCCCCATGATTAGAATGGGCCAGTCAGGGTTGCCATCAGCGCAAAGGACATGCTTGCTATATAGCCTTGACAGGGCATCTGCAGTAAGCATTTCCTTGCTTGGCTTGTATTCAATTTGCATGGTGTATCTTTGTATGAGACTCATCCATTTGGCTTGTCTTCTTGACAGGTGTTGTTGTGTTTTGAAGAATATCAGCAACTTGTGGTTGGTGAGTACTTTGAACGTTTGAGCCCTTTCTAGATAGCATAGCCACTTCATGAGGCAATGTATGATGGCTACTAACTCTTTATTGTGTATGGGGTATCTTTTTTTGCTATTGGATATTTTCCTTGACTCTTACGCCACAAGGAGGAAGTCCTTTCCTGCAGATTGGATACAGAGTACTCCTCCTATGATGTAGTCAGATGCATTGATTTCTAACTCATAGATCCCCTTGAAATTTGGGTATTGGAGGATAGGAGAAGTGTCCATACATTGTTTTAGTTGGCAGAAGTTATGGTCTTGCAGTGGCGTCCAGAAAAACTTTGTTTTTTTATCCCGTAATGGCAAATAGGGGGGCTGTTAAGGCACCCCAATCAGGAATGAACCTTTTTATGTGGGATATTATCCCAAGGAATGTGCAGAGTTTGCTATTATTTCTTAGGGCTGGAATTTCAGTTATGGTGTGTATCTTGTCTGGATCTGATTTGATCCTGTCCTTGCTGATAATGTGACTAAAGAATGGAAGTTTAGCCAAAAAGAATCCACATTTTGATGGTTTTGCAATTAGTTAGTTTTCTTCAAGGGTGAAGAGGACCAGGCAGACGTCTTCCCAGTATTGTTTCAAGCTTGGGCTGTAGATGATGATGTTTTCTAGATAGATAATTTCCTGTTTTACAATGTGTTCTTTGAAGACCTTGTTCATGAAGGTCACAAAGGTGCTGGGGGCATTGGTCATCTCAAAATTGAGAACAACACATTCAAAGGATTTGTATTTAGTTCTAAATGCGGTCTTTTTAATGTCTTTGGGCTTTACGCAAATCTGATGGTAGCCTACTGTCAAATCAATTTTTGTGAAGATTTGGGACCCTTCCCCCAGGGTGCCAAAAAGGTTGTCAATCAGGGGCAGGGGATACCTGTTCTTGATTGTGACCTTGTTGAGCGCTCTGTAGTCTGTGACTAGGCGGAGGCCTCTGTCTTTCTTGGCCACAAAGAAGACAGCAGTGGCAAAGGACAACTTTGATGGTTATATGAGTCTTTTCTCAAGGGCTTCATTGAGGTAAGTTTTTAGGGTGTCGTCTTTTTGTGGTGTGAGGTGGTAGATAAGTTGTGCCTTAGGTACACTACTTTTTAGGTCAATCTTGTATTGTATGCTGTGGTCTGGTGGTAAACCTGGTAGGGCTTCTCAGAAGATGGAGGGAAGCTCACTGACTAGTTGATCTTGGATGTAGTCCTCTTCACGTCTGGTCTCTGTATTTTTGAATTGGATAACTTTTTATCCACAGGTGTTTCAGTTGATCTTGCTAGGGTCAGTTTCTTCTTCTGTCTCCAAAATTTTCAAAAACATGTGATCCCTCATAAGCGTGTCAAGATGAGTTGGGTAAACATGGTGATGCACCTTGCCTTGTTGTATGATGAGGGTAGCGCTATCCCAGTCAATATGAGGTTTGGTCTTTCTCATCCAATCCAGGCCAAGTATAACACCATACTTGGGGATTAGCATGATGGGGCCACTGAGTGTGGTTTGCACGTCTCAAATTTGAGTGTGGAAAGGATTTGACTCTTGTATGACTGGTGTGCTTTGGTTGTCTGCCATGATTACTCTCTTGATGTTGCTTTGGACTGTAGGTAGTTTAATGAGGTCAGCAAATTTCTTGTTGACAAGAGATTAGTCTGCTCCAGTGTCAAATAGTGTAGTTCCCTGGTATCTTTAAAAATGGAAAAGATAAGTGAGGAGTTTATTTCTATTTTGGGCAGCAAACAATAGAGAATTGCTGGAGGGTACTTGGATCATGGTGATTTAATCCACATCCTGGTCCCTGTACAAGTCTTGTAAAGTGGGGGAGGGTGGCTCACCTAAGCACTCCCCTGAGCTTTTCCCTCCTTGGTGATGTTATCAGTGCTCACTAGATTTAATTAAGTGGTGCAAGTCACGTTTCAAGGATAAGTGTTATTGCTTTGGTTATTCAGCTTATTAGGGTGAGGGTCCTTTTTTGCTGTGGGACTCTATTTTGCGTTTTTTTGTTGCATGTAGGTTATCAGACTTTTGAGCTGCTTGCTTTTCTTCCAAGAATACGTCTTCAAGGTTCTTGCAGCAAGTCATATCAAACTGATGTCTAATGTGTGTGGGAAGACCATTATAGAAATCCAGGTGTGGCCCAGGTTCATCAAAGTTGATAGTGTTGGGTGTGTGGTCATGTAGGTCTTCATATGCAGCAATGTACTCCTCAATTGTTCCTGCCATTTTGAAGGTTTGAAGTTCTGTCATGATTAATATGTCAGAATCCTTCATGTAGAACATTTTGAGGAATGCCACTTTAAATAGCTTCCAGTCTCTCTTTTGGTCAGGGTGTTGCGCTATCCACCCGCTTACAAAACGTGATGCGGTCCCTGTAACGCAGAGGGCAATTTTGCTGACCCAGAGTCTTTAGGGGTATTCCACCTGTTCAAATTTACTTTCAGTACTGTTAATCCAAAGGGAGGTGTTCTCTTGGCGCATCCCTGCAAAGGCACCAATTTCAGCTGTACAAAGACACTGGAATACAATGTTGGGTATCTCAGGCTGCTGTGGTGCTGTTGTGTTTGGTACTGTGGATAACAATCTGCGGGCTTTGAGAGTGTTGTATTGTTCAATGGTTACAAGGATGTTGTTGTAGATAACAAAGCCTGTGGGAACGTCTTGTCCTTCCTTGTAGTCTCTCCAGCCAAAAGGGAGTACCATTGCTTGGGTCCATTTCTTAGGAGGAATTTTTTTTGAGTTGGATAGATATGTATAGCCTACCTGTGCTACCACTGTTGAGTTTATACTTCTAAGAAGTATAATAAACAAAAAAGGGAAGATTAAGAAGATAACAATACTTTATAGGATATGAATATAGGATATTATATAGTATAATGGGAAGCCACATACTGTCCATGTACGTCATGGTAGTCATGGGGCTTATCTGAGTAGTGTTCCTCTTAGGTCACAAGGCTTATTCAACCTCTGTTCCGTTAAGGATCTGGATTCTTTGATCCCTGTAATAGATGGTCAACTGATAGTAGTGCCACCAATTTACTGGTCAGTTGATGAGTTGTTTGGTGACCTGTGCAGTGAGTTACTTGGGGTGTTAATTCCCCAATAGGGAGTAATCAAAGATGGTACAACACTTTTGTGACAGAAAGAGTAGAAATGAGCTTTCAGATAATTCTATACAATCATTAGCCAACTCAGATCCTAGACCTTAAAGTGCATTTCTCTGAAGTGCAAAACTTCAAATATTCAATATTTTAGGGGAACAGAACAGTTTATTAAAGCGGGGGGTGGGGATTTTAAAAGGGGCTACAAAGATTTTCTGTCTTGTTTGGCCAAGCTGAAAATTGTTTTTTTGGTTCAAATTTTGCACCTCACTTCCCCTCTTGAGTCAGTATTAATACTGTTTCAAGAAAACCTCATTTTTAAGAACCCAATTTACCCTGCTGTCTTGGGGAAGGCAGATTTTTTCAATTTGTGTTCTGTCAACCAATTTTTTATCAATCAACAAGAAATACTTTAGTTTTTAGTCACTATAATTAAATACAAATAAGAACAACCCAATTTTTCCATCAAAAAACCAAATCCAATCAGTTGCTAACTTTGACAGGTAATAAAAACATAAACTACATATTAAAATAAACTCAAATTTTGACAACAAATAAAAAAGCTAAAACATATTAATTTTTAATAAAAATAAATTTAAAGCCCTAATATATAAAAATTTATTAGCAAATCATTAAAAAATAGCCAAGTACTTTTAAAAATAGATATAAGAAAGCAAGAAAATAATTTGTTATAAAAATTAATACCAATTATTCAAATTCAAAGTTCATGGCATTTGAAATCCCCTTCAGGTATTCCAGCATCTCATCCCTCTTGTATCCCATATGCATCATATTTTACATCACATCCTTCTTCAGTTCATTCTGGCTTTTCTTGGAGGGATGGGAATCCATTTTCAGTCCCCCTTAATATCTTATCAGCCCTGTCTTTTGACTTTTTCAGGCCCATAAAAAGCTTGCTATAGGATGGCCTGCTAACTCTAACTGACTTGGCAAAAGTGTTTGTATCATTCTTCCAGGAAATATGTGGTCTTTGTACCCTAAGTCAGGACAGAATCCACATAGTTCCAGCTGATCTTGTTCTTCCCTGGCCCATATTACTTCTCAATTGTTACAACCAAACCAGTTATAGTTTAGTATTTATATTGGGGAAGACAATAGTTCAATAAAAAGTACAAGGATAGGATTATGATGATGTTTATTTGGGAATGTAATAATTTATATACTATACCAGGAAATCACAAGTCCACCAGAGGTGGTACTATGGTGGGTTCTGAATAAGTTTTGGGTTAGGACTATCTTTGTGAGGGGTCAGTGCGTTAAACTGACAGCTCTCCTATTTAGGAGATATTGCATGTAACTCAACATTAGATACAGGATACCACATGTCATTAGATACATTATAAAGCGCCTCTATGTTTTTTCTTATGTACTGTGAGATAAATTATTGGGCAGGAAGTTAATTTTGGTTGCAACACAATGAACTTCCCAGTCCACTGGTCCTTGAAGTAGTCAATAAATCCTACCATCAGATCTTTGCTGTCCATGTTTAATCCATCTGTATACAAAGCTTCACTGAATTCAATATATCATACTCTTCAAAAAGTACAAAGCAGGTTATCTTCTAACTATATGCTTGGTGATCCCCGAGGTATCTGAAGTGTAATTCTTATAAAGTTTCTTGAAGGTCTTCATCTTCCTAAGGCATTGTTGGTAAAAAATTAAAGTGGAATCCTTGTGTTGCACAGCCAAAGACTTCCCTGAATTCTATTGATTAGGCAGCCTCAAATTCAAGTAGGACTAACTTTGGGTTCTTGAGCCAGATTGAGGCAATGGAATCTTTGGGTGTCACAGTAGATTACATAATGCCAGGAATTATCTGCCCAAGTAAGAAAGCTCAAAAAGCCATAAAAATGTTAACAAAATTAACTGATTTGATGGATTTAAATCAAACCATTGATAAAAAATGGGTTACAGCCGCTCTGGTCTGCCAGCTGTATTTGATTTCCCCTTGAAAGCTGATGTTGATAAATTGACGTAATATGAGAGTCACTAGATATGATCCTATTTATCAGCATGGTCATCAGAAGTTGGTCACACAAGGGAACTTTGCAAACTGGACTAGGTACTCACTTGACAATGCAGAAGGGATAGGAGCCAAGGATCCAGGTAGTATTTCTTAGTCAAATTTTGATACATATTGAATAATTTTCACTGTTTCAACTCTTAAGAGTTGAGTCCTCCCAAAATTTTACTCAATAAAAATCAAATATCCTCTGGTCTAACTTTATTTTAAAATTTATCCTGTAGTTGGCCTGCTGCGCTACATTCCCTACAATTTAATTCTTAGCCAAATCATTACAGGAAGATGGGCCCCACTGTTGGCATTTTGTTGTTGCCTCTGCCCAATGTTAATCTGATGCCCGCAAATCTGGGAGTTTTCCCCACCATATCCAAAGCTGAGACATTTTTAACATCTCAATGTCCTGAATTCTAAGCCAAAGACTCATTGATTCTACACTCAGATTATTTATCTTGGGCTCCTTTGGTTAGGGTTAATCATTTTGCTTAATACTAGTGTTTCTTTTGGAAATTTCATAAAACAATATTTGAAGCTTTGTTGGTGGTTAATCATCAACTTTATGTGGATTTTGGTGGTGATTCCCCACCACCTTGAGACATCTTTTTACTATCCAATGATTTGTGTCACATTGGATGGCCTTCCTGATGATGTGGGCTTGGTCTCTTGCTCCTCCAGGACTATTTTCTGTATCTTTGTCTTGATGATCTTCAGGGTGTGAACATAATTCTCCTGCTTGGTTTCAATCATGAGGCAGTAGAAGAGAGGCATCACTCTCTCCTCTACTTATGCATATATGACCCAGAGCTGGTTGAAGATCTTGGGGCAGATGACAAAGGTTTAATCTGATAGAAAACCTCCTAATCCTTAAGAACTGTCAGATGACTCTTGGTCACATATATTGTAATCATATCATCAACTTCATCAGTTTTTTCATGCATAAAGGATATGGAATCATCATTGGAAAACTTCACAAGATTATTAACAACTAAATCCTTTGCTGTTTTCAGATTTTTAGCTGGGATTAAATAATCTCTTATTTTGTTAGTTATGAACCTGATGAGTTGATTATATATATGGGCCATAGATTGCTGTGATACATTTAAATTTGATAGGACATGGGTGATTATATATGAGGAGGACATATTTGATTTCACAAGGATGTTGATAACCAGATATCACTTCAATAGGTGCTTACATAGATCTTTAGGAGGAGGATGTGCATGGTCTTCAGGTGGAGTTTCAAGGGATTCAAACCTATTTGTGACAACCATTGAGGGGCATCTTTTATGCTCACACTTAAACTGTTTCATGGAACTAGATCTGAATATGTTGTTGCTATAGAAGTAATATCCTTCATACACAGCAGCTGGTCTCTCCTGGGCAGTTGAGACAAAGAAGAAGTGGGTAGGAAACTGCTTCATACAGAAATTTGTGTGTGTTAAAGTGCAAGTCCTTGGGATAAATCCTGTTGAGTGACACATACTCAATAACTCCCTTAGGAGTTAAAACACAAACTCAAAGATGAAGAAAAATGCTAGAAGCTCATCTGGGATGGTGAAATTTTCATTCTTGTCACAGAAGTTCTTGATTTTCTCTGGCTCAAAGCCAGGAACATCCTTCTTAGCCCACCTTTTGATCAATCCTTTTTTTATTGTAGTTGAAGTTGCTATTGGTGTGGGATCTGGGTGGCTTTTGGGGAACTCTTTCCCTTATTTTGATTATCATTCTCATTTGATATTTCTTTTCATTATAATTTGATGCTTAATCTTGAGTACCTTAATTGATTTTCTTTGTGTTATCTTCCTTCTTATTATTGTCTTCCTTTGATTTGTGGCTTTTGATGAGAGTATCATCCCCTGCACTGTTATAGAAGGACCTTTCTGAGGAGCTGATTATGATTTTTGATTGCCTCCTTCAGAAGATTGAGAGACTTCTTTATTTTGGGCACTAGCTTTCTTAGCCTTGTTGGCTGGCTTGAACTGTTTTCTGTGAGGCATATCTTAATAAAAATTATTGTTTAAAACATGTGATTTTTTAAGAATTTGATTTTTTAAACTTTTTTGTTCTATTTTTTTTATTTTCTTTTTTTTCTTGTTTTTTTGCCTTATGTTTAATTGCCGCAAATTTACTAGTAAAAGTAATACAGTAGTTTTCAAAGCTTTGGCGCTAAGTGGAATCAACTTGAATGTAAACAAAATTTAAGTGAATCCAACTCTATTGTTAACCAGTATAATTTCATTTGTTTCTAATTTTGTTTGCATATGAGTTAACTTTGCTTAGCGTCAAAACTAAGAAAACTACTGTAGTATTCCTTGTTAGCTTCAAAAGTTGGATTTTTAAGATGATTTTAATTGATATGTTTGGGATGACACTGTAAATTATCTTGATAGATTAAAGAGGGGGTTTAGGGAGGCTTTTATAGTAGAATTATGGGGGTTCAATATTGGTTTGTTTTGGTTTTTAATTAACTAAGCTTTCTAAAGCTTATTTGATTTTGAAAATAAATTTCTAATATTTTTTTGGCCAAATGTTTTGTTTGACAGAAAGTTGGTCTTATATTTAACTAGTCTAAAAAACCTTACCCAGCTAAGGAGTTTGAGGCTCACAGCAGTTAATCCTTAAGGGTTAACAGAAAATCTCCAAGAAATCCAAAAACATTAAGTTGGTACCCAAAAATGTAGTGTTTGGACCCTATTAACTAAACTTTAATTAATAAAATTCACTGTTAATATGAATATACTACTATGAAT